>RCUC01140380.1:0-37746 GCA_003697995.1 Taxidea taxus jeffersonii
AGACTTAGATTGGAAATGCCTCATTGTTGGGTTCCATTCTTGTCTAGATGATGAAGCCAAGTTGTAGTTTATTTAGTATTTTCTATCACCCGAATAGGTGGTTCAGGTCCCTGGATCAAAGAATGGGATATGTGTGACTTAAAACAAAGCCAGAAAAAAACAAAAACAGAAAAATGTTCCAAATGCCGGGGCTTGTCCATTCACTTCCATCACCGAGACAAGAACCCCCATATTTCTCTTTTTAAGAACAAAATTACAGAGGGAAAGAAGCTATGCCAATCCCACTTCGGTTATAAGAAGTACACCAGACTTCAGTTGTGATCAGACTTTCGATCATCTCCCTAAACTCTCTCCAAAATGCAGGGAGAACAAAAGCCCACAAGCAGCCTCTGGAGTTTTCCCAGATGCCAGATGTTTGCCCAAAGGGCAAAAGCGGAGGCTGGCTAGTGGGGGGGGCCTAGCAGACCCGGGCAGCCTGCGAGCTGCTCGAAACCAGGACAGCGGGCACCCAGCCTGCAGGGACGATGGTGGCTTGCTGGGAAAAGGCGGAGACAGGGCTCAGACCCTCGGGGGAATGAACCTGCTTGACTTGGGGCAAGTTTTTAAAACCCTTTCAAGCCTTTACATTTCCAGCTGAATGAACGGGACCATCGTAGGAACTGCCTCGCAGAGGCGTGGACAAAATACTTTGCGCAGTGCCCGTGCTCTCGCGAGCGGACCTTGAATGCCATTAGGATGGCCATCACCAGCAGTTTGCACAGGCGCTACGAGGGATCCCCGACATGACAGGGGTGCTGGGAGATTCCCCCACATGCCGAGATTTTCCCCACTCCGCCCTCCTTGATACCTGAAGTCCTTTCTGAGAGAACTTCTCCGGTTTCTTAAAAATTGTTCTTTATTAAGCATGCAATTTAGCAGCCCCAGAGGTGGCTCACAATGCATGCCTCTTCACCCCATGCATGCATCGTGCTCCAAGACACACCCCATCCTGGACTGTGTCCCGGGTGTCTCGGACACGTGTCCTTCGGTGGTAGGGTGTGTGCGCATGTGCGGTTTGGGTACAGAGGCCACCTCCTGGTCCACACTGATGCCTCACACCGAATCAAGCGAAGGCGCTTCCCCGTGTGTCCAAAACGCGGGGTTTGGGAGCTCTCTGAGTCTCCTGAAATTAGAAGTACACTGGTCGTGATGAATTTGTATGCTTTGGGGCTAGATCCATAGCGTTCACACACTCTCAAAGGCTGTTTATTAAAGAACTGTTGTAGGGGCGCCTGGGTGGCTCAGTGGGTTAAGCCTCTGCCTTCGGCTCAGGTCATGATCTCAGGGTCCTGGGATCAAGTCCCACATCAGGCTCCCTGCTCAGCGGGGAGACTGCTTCCTCCTCTCTCTCTGCCTGCCTCTCTGCCTACTTGTGATTTCTCTCTCTGTGTTTCAAATAAATAAAAATATTAAAAAAAAAAAAAAAAGAAAGGAAAGGAAGAACTGTTGTAAAGGAGACAGCAATTCCGATGGAGCCCTCGCGGCAGCCTTCAGGTTCGGTGATCCCCTGGGGGTGGGGGGAGGTGGGGCGCTGGGAAGACCTCAGAGTGTGATCCAGCTGGCACGGGTGGATGGGTGGAAGGCCACCTCCAGGGCCCTGGGTGCTCTGGTGTGTCAGTGTGACTGAGCAGCCGGGTTGAGAGCCAAACCCAACCCTGTTGACTCACAGCTTGCTGCTGGGAGCTGCCTGGGAGTGAGCAGGCAGATCGAGCTTCTAGTGACATTCTCAGCATGGGGAGGGCCTGGGTGGGGACAGTGAAGCCTCGGGGCTGGTAGCCCTGCTGTACCCGGACCTTGGGGGTGCTGAGAGCTAAGGGAAAGGGGTGTCCTTGGGGTTCCTTGAAGTTTCTTTCAGTCCTAAAGTGAAATAATTCTAATGATTCCGCATTGAGTATCTCTCTCCCTATTTCTGCAGCTTATATAATTTGGGGATAGAGCTGACAAGGAATATACAAGTAAATGTGAGTTTCAGGAAAACAATGAATAATTTTGTGTGTATGTATATATCATCTATATGTACACACAAATCTGCACATACATACACGTGAATATATATCTTCACTACTTAAGGGGACATACATATACTATGCCATTATCTACTGTTAACTTGGAATTCACATTTAGCGGGGAGTCCTGTGTTTCTTTGTTTTGTTTTGTTTGCTAAATCTGGTATAAGGCTGAATTGTGTCTTCCCAAAATTCATACGTTGACATTCTATCCCTCTGAGGCTTCAGAATGTGACTTTATTGAAGGTTGGGTCTTTAATGAAGTAATTCAGTTAAAACGAGGTCGTTTGATGGGCCCCCAACCAATATGACCGGTGTCCTTACAAGAAGAGGAAACTTGGACACACAGACATGCAGAGACAAAAGACCACATGAAGAAGATACAGGAAGAAGATAAGCCTCTGCAACCCAAGGAGAGAGGCTTCAGAAAAAGCTAGCCTTGATCTTGAACTTCCAGCCTTCAGAAGTATAAGCAAATCAATGTCTGTTGTTTAAGCCGTCCTCCTCTCCAGCTATGGTATTTGTTATGGCCACCCGAGCTGACGAATACATCTGGCAACCAACCATATTTGGAAAACACATTAAGTGAAAGAGCACAAAATTATGAATACAGAATTAAGCCCCAACGTAACACTTATTAGAATAAGAAAAGAGATCACAGCAAATTACCAGAGATGGGAAAATTTGAGTCCCTTTTAGGCAACTGGGACATCCAGAGTTTCTGGAACTCACCAAGACCCCCCCCCCCATGGGAGAGGCTCTCAAGCCTACAATTTCTACATACCCCAGTCCATTTAAATCTGCCAGGATGTTTATCCCGACCTTTTCTAAAGCTCTCTCTGTTTATTTCCTTGGTTTCCTTCAGCTTTTACTGCAATCTCCCAAATTACACAATTGGGTATTTTTGGAACTCTGTCCCTCCTTCTTTTATTGTTTAGTTTCTTATCTGTCTTCTGGGGGTAAGATTCTTAGCTCTTTGATTTTGTGTAAAAATGGATCTTAATAATGTTTATAAAACAGCATAAGTTTTTCACATTAGAACTATTTTTAACATCTCCTATTATTATTTTAATTGTATGAGTAGCTTTGGTCATTTTATTTTCTACCTTTTATGAAGTCCGGAAAGAGAAATAAGGAATAATGTAATTTTCTTTTGCATAAGGAACACTTATAGAAACATTTAATTTTAGCTGTAGCTGACAGATTTATAAAAATGTGAGTGTATATAAATACATATGTGCGTGTATATATTTCATGTCTTTCTGAATGCTATAAAGAATTATCCTAAAGTGCAACGAATTACACCAACTTGATTGCCCAGTAGGAAATCAGTTAAGTTAGACAAAATTGTTCTGTCACAACCATATATAAAAATTCCTTGTGGATAAAATATATGTATATTTAAAGTATGTAGGAAGGTCCCATAGAAAGCAATTCTTTTTCATTTTGAATTTAAAAACACTCGATTCAATCTTCTTTAATTGAAAGAGGGTGTTTTTGAGCATTATTGTGAAGATTTCACATTAGTATGGCAGGCAATGACTTTGAGCTTGAAATCTTAAATCTCTCCCTAATAGGGCTAAAAATTGGCTTAAGTGCAACATGATAGAAAATAAAAAGTACGGGGCACCTGGGTGGCCCAGTTGGTTGAGCACCAGGCTCTCAGTTTCAGCTTAGATCATGATCTCAGGGTTGTGGGATCGAGCCTCAGGTGGGGCTCTTCGCTCATCAGGGAATTTGCTTGGGATTCTCTCTCCCTCTCCCTCTGCCCCTCCTCTCACACCTGGGCCCACTGTCTCTCTCTTGCTCACTCAAATAAACAAATTAATAATAAATAAATTTTTAATAAGAAAAGAAAAGGTATAATGAGTATAAAGGAAAGTTAGAGTAATTTAAGATGAATGATACATACAGTGGGGGAGGATGAGGAATGCAAAGCAAGAGAAGCAGAGTGAAACACGGATGGGATGTCAAGAAAGGAAATCTATTTAGCCATTTTTGAGAAATGGGGTGAAGTAAGTTGTGTGGTGTATCAATGCACAATGGTAATTGAGTCTAGTCGCTCACCATTCTGGCTATGCCAGTCTCGGAATAGAATTTGTACAGCCATTTGCTTGCTTTTTCTAATATGTAATGACATATTAGAGCCATTACATTGGTGTGTGTGTCTGTGTCTGTGTGTATCTGTGTGTGTACCTTGGTGCACAGGCATGTGGTGATGGTGGGAGTATATCGGAGTGTGCATTCGCGAGTGTGTAAATCGTGCGGTGAAATGAATGGGGCTGGTGGTGATTATGACATAAGGTCCCATAACCACTTCAGGATATTCATCTTGCTTTTCATTGTATAAATTATAATTATAGTGAAGAATCAATAAGGCGAAAGGAGGGCATGTGATGTAATGAGCCCTGGGTGTTATACAAGACTGATGAATCACGGACCTCTACCTCTGAAACCAATAATACATTATATGTTAATTAAAAATAAGCAAATAAATAAATAAATAGTGTGTGTGTGCGCACACACACACACACACACATAGGATCACTAAGGCAAAATAACTCAATCAGAGAAAGACAATTATCTATGATCTCACTCATAGGTGGAATTTAAGAAACAAAACAGGAGCACAAGGGAAGAGAGGGAAAAATAAAACAAGACAAAAATCAGAGAGGGAGACAAACCAGAAGAACTCTTAGCTCTAGGAAACAAACAGGTTGCTGGAAGCAAGGGTAGGACAGGGATAGGGTAACTGGGGGATGGGCATTAAGAAGGGCACATGATGGAAAGAGCACTGCATGTTATAGGCAACAGATGATTCCCTGACCTCTACCTCTGAAACTTAGGATACAGTAGATGCTAATTAATTGAATTTAAATAATAATAAAAAAGAATCACTAAGGCTTCTCTTACTGAAATAGTTAACAAGGGATAGAATTATATTACTGTTTAATCTTTAGTGTTACCTTTCTTTTTGAAAAGGCAAAGTTAATCGAATGCCCAGTAGTTATTCATATTATTTTAAGGTTTTCGCCTTTTTATTTTTGCTCTAAAGTGACTAATTGTCCGTTCAGGTAATTATGCAGGGATCTCCCATGTGGGTATATTTAATGCTGGGGAATTTTTTCCCCTTGAAACTGGATATGCAGTTGCTGCCCTGTTGTTATCCCTGAATACAACGTCAGCCAGGGGAGTAGTAAGCAACAAATAGTACCTTCTTATGGGCCTTGTCCTTATTGCCTGACATGATATTCTACCGCCCAAAGGCACCAAAATAGCCCCCTCTTCTTTTGGGAATTGTAACCTTTTACTTGCTATGCAGCTGAAGTGTTCGTTCTTTTTCTGAGCATGGCTACCCCAAGTTTGCTTGGTTATTATTCAGTAGCCACTTAGAGCTTGAGGCCACCCCATCTTCAAAAATTCTTCTTATTTACAGTTATTCAACTTGCTATAGAACAGATTCCTGGATAATCCTCTTGTTCTCCGGCTTTGCACAATATATCCTCGCTTAAATGAGTCGCCGTAAATGGTGCTTCAGAAAAAGGCTTGTACGTATATTTAGCTGAAGGCAGGGGTTACAGAACCCATTTTCCTGTCTCTTGGAAGCAGGGAAAAACCTCACTGCAAAGGAACTATTTGCACAAAGATACGTTGTTTCAATAATCTATCGCAAAATGAATGCACTATATAGGATCTGGACACTAAATGAGCACTGCATTTAGCAGTAAGAGAAAGCGGGCTGTGTCACACGGGGACAATGCATCCTTTCTGATGGGCGTCAACCCCCCCCCCCCGGAGGGCAGGAGTGACAGCGGTCGCACCCCTTTCCCCCAAGTCTAATGTGTTAGGTGGCACACGGAGTGAGCGCTCAAAAAAACAAACTGAACCAAGTAACGATCGGTCACCCACACCGAGTACAAATTGTTAAATTAAAAAATACATTGTGGGGGCGCCTGGGTGGCTCAGTGGGTTAAAGCCTCTGCCTTCGGCTCAGGTCATGATCCCAGGGTCCTGGGATCCAACCCCACATCGGGCTCTCTGCTCAGCAGGGAAATGGGCTTCCTCCTCTCTCTCTGCCTGCTTCTCTGCCTACTTATGATCTCCATCTGTCAAATAAATAAATAAAATCTTTAAAAAAAATAAAAAATACACTGTGCTGTGCCATTGGGAGAATCCTCACCCAAGCATGAGTAAGTCTCCAGCTGGATTCTAGCTATGCCCTCATCTTCCCTTGTCATTTTGACTCGCCATCCGCTTCTGGGATCCCGCCTTTCCTCCTCTCACTCGCTCTCTCCTGGTCCACACTCTATACTCTTCTTGCCTGAAGTAATCCTTTCCTCGTATATGAGCTGATAAAATAATTGCAGAGATTTTTCAGGCAATTAAGTCAATGGGGACACTCTGTGTATTGTGCTGGGTTTTCTGTAGCCCCACATCCTGCTATTTTTAATTTGCAACTATACAAGTCCATGACATGCTGGAATTTAAGGAGGCTCATTAGCCTCCAATGTTTACTCTGCAAAATGGTTGTTGTCATTGAAGAAAATAACCTCCCCCACTTCACAAAGATCACTGCCTGGCTGCTGTTGCTTCCGGACATAGCATCAGGAACACACCCCCACTTTCAGGGCAGGAACAGAATGGAGGTCTTCAGTCCTTTCCAGACACCTCTGTGTGGGCAACATGGGGGCTGATAGAACCCTGAAGAGCAAAATACAAAGAGCTATATACCCTGTGTGTCCCACATTGGAAGGTCTTATCCTTATAGATGTCGTAATGCTATGTACCATGGCATCACCATGCCCAACACACCACACACACACACACACACACACACACACATTCATACATGTGAACACACCCTGTACTCTCACAGGCTTCACATTAGCCGCAAGGTCAATGGCGGATTCCTTCCATACTTCCCTCAGTAGCACATACTCCATAAGGAATGTTCTTCCAAAAAGGACATTTACGTGACAAGCTAAATTCAGCTGCTGGCCCATGACATGTCACCCCCAATGATGGTTCAAAACTTCCCATTTCCCCAAGTGAACCATGTCCCCAGGTTGTGGAAACATGACACATGTCACACATTCTACTACCACTCATACCAATTCCTAGGTTCCTTTTTTTCCTTTTTTTTTTAATCCTCAGGAGGCACAATCTTTTTTAAATAAAATGTTGCCTGGCAAGAATAAACATGAGACTAAGTCAAATTTATGAAGATTATTTAACACACATTTGTGAAAGACTTCAGACGCAGCTTTGACATTTTCTTCTTGAACATTCATAAAAGCAGTATTAACAAACCACTACTGGTAAGTTTTGTTCAAAAGAAAGTTATTCCAGTGTATCTCTACATAAAGTCCTGGCTGTAGGAGAATCAAGAAACAAGAAGATGGGAGAGGATGGTCCTCAAAGTGTATGCCAAGGATCCCCACAAGGTCTCAGGAGACTCACAAGATCAAAACTGTTCTGATAATAGTACTAAGATGCTGTTGACCATTGTCACTGTCATTGTCTCTTGTGTGGATGGTGATAGCCCCCAATGGCTACATGACCTGTGATATTACGACCTACTCATTTGACTGAGCCCAGAAGCAGAGATAAGAATCCAACATTTCTACTTTCAAGCCAGACATTAAAGAGATTTGTAAAAATGTAAAACAGGGCTGTTATCCTCCCTCTATATTTTTGTTTTGGAAAATACAGTTATTTTTCATACAAATATGTTAGTTTATACTGATGTAATGGTTTCTGACCATTATTTTAAATGAATCAATAAGTAAATAGGAAAAATATTTCCTTGTTTTAATTTAAAAAATAGTGAATATTGAGAGATAAACTCACAATTTTAAAAGCTCTTTGGGGTCATCAGTTTTGTTTTTTTTTTTAATTTATTTATTTGAGAGAGAGACAGTGAGAGAGAGCATGAGAGGCTAGAAGGTCAGAGAGAGAAGCAGACTCCCCGTGGAGCTGGGAGCCCGATGCGGGACTTGATCCCGGAACTCCGGGATCATGACCTGAGCTGAAGGCAGCTGCTTAACCAACTGAGCCACCCAGGCGCCCTCATCAGTTGTTCTTAAGAGTATAGTTTTCCTGAGACCAAAAGTTTTGAGGAGGGCTGAACTATGCAAAAGGGTGGGTACATGACTGTCAGCTTATAAATATTCTCTTCTAAAAATCATTGCTCAAAATAATGTTTCAAAAGTCATGTTCCGGGGCACCGGGGTGGCTCAGTCAGTTAAGCGTCTGCCTTCAGCTCAGGTCATGATCCCAGGGTCCTGGGACTGAACTCTGCATCCGGCTCTCTGCTCAGCCCCCTCACCCCAAACCCAGGCTCGAGTGCACTTTCTCTCAAGTAACTAAATAAAATCTTTAATTTTTTTTTCTTTATAAAGCTGTGTTTTGTGACTCAGAGGCGGAGTTTTCCAAGTAGAAGCCTCTCCATTGGCTATCAGCAGGCTGCACCTGAACAGGGTTCCACCCCACCTTATCTTTAACATCCTCTGTAGTTCCCTTTAGGCAAACAAAGTAACAGGGAAAGGGGCCTCCAGGCCCCCCGACATATTATTCTTGGAAAAGATTTGCACTGGGTCCTGAGCTTCCTTGAAACTTGAGCAGTTTAGGCAAATGCCTCTGACAGGTTTCTGCCTTCTCTCCTGTCACTCTAAAATGCATCCTTTTTGGACTCTCCTGGGAGTAAAAACAGCCATCCAAAACAGGTATCTGCTATGATTGTGTAAGAATCATCCAGAACGTGTTTTTAATACAAAGCTTCTAGGCCCCAGTCTAGATCTAAGGAACCAATAGCACAGGACTGAGAGGAGCATGCCTGCTCTCCTTGACAAGCTCTCCCCATAACCCTTACTATAGTTTCCAGGAGGCCACCTTTATGGTGCAGGTTTCCCAGAAGAGAAGGCCTGGAGTGTCTCGTCTCTACCCAGGAGCGCCAAGCAGTCAGTATGCGCCTTGAGACAGAGGGAAGGCCCTGGCTGGGGCAGCGCCCAACACTGACCAGTGAAGTAGGACTTGCCTGGGCCACCCAAGCACACAGGGACGCAGGCAAGAAGTGAACCAGCTGCCATAGAACCCTGTGGGGGAGGATTTGGGTTTGGGACGGTGACTGATGAAAAAGGAGAGAAAGAAAGGGGGATGAAGTAGCAGGGAAAGAAGAGGAAAGTTCCAGAAGTGAGGGCCCTAGTGCTGAACTATCATTTCCCCACCATGATTTTGCTTAGAGCTGGCCCTAAGCCTTGGTGGGGTCAAGACTCAAAGTAGGCTTGACAGGCACCCCGCAGTTCAGCTCTGATGAAGATCCTCAGAAAACAGAAACAGAAAGAGTGTTAAAAATCCCAGAAAAGGGGACGCCTGGGTGGGTCAGTTGGTTGAGCGGCTGCCTTCAGCTCAGGTCATGATCCCAGCGTCCTGGGATCGAGTCCCACATCGGGCTCCTTGCTGGGCGGGGAGCCTGCTTCTCCCTCTGCCTCTGCCTGCCTCTCTGTCTGCCTGCGCTCGCTCCTGTGCTCTCTATCTGACAAATAAATAAATAAAATATTAAAAAAAAAAAATCCCAGAAAAGGGATTACATAAATGAGATCTGGAAAGATCATGTAAATGAGTACTAAAGTGGACAAAGGAAAAATCGGATCTAAAGGCTTTTCAGGGGCACCTGGGTGGCTCCGTGGGTTAAGTGTCTGCCTCGGGCTCAAGTCATGATCTCAGAGTCCTGGGATCGCGCCCTGCACCAGGCTCCCTGCTTGCTGGAGAGTTTGCTTCTCCCTCTCCCTCTGCCTCTTCCCTCTGCTTGTGCTCTCTCTCTCTCTCTCAAATAAAAAAAAGTAATAAAATATTTAAAAAAAAATAAATAAAAACAAAAATGAATAATTATAAAAATAACCATAAAAATTCATTTCATAAAAATAAATAAATAAAAACAAAATAATTATTTATTATAAAGCAAATAATTATAATCATTAATTATAATTAATAATAATTTAAAACAAAAATAAAATTATAAATAATTTTCAGCTATACCATGTGTTTGGAGAAGGAAACCCTGTGTCTGTGTGTTTGTTCAGTGGGGGAGGGGTGCAGGAAACAGAAGGCAGAGGACCAGTGCTCTAGTCCTAGTTGTTTAATATTACCCATTGGGGACACATTATAAAAGAAACCCACCCAGAAACAAGTCAAGTGTGTATAGTCTTTATTAATCTTTTCTTGACTGTTAGTGCCTCAGATTAAAGTCAGTGAGGCTTTAATGCAAAATAATTTATTGTATACCCAGGGGGGACATCTCTTGGTTCACTTTGTCCTTATTTGTAAGTTTCTTTCAAAGAAGGGTTTGACTTTGTATCTTTTTCCTTGGATAATTCTCTATCTAAATGCCCTGCGAACATTTAGGCCACTCCCCTATTGACCGTTTTGAACATAAATTATTGCATTTCAGCGAAGGACTGATGAATTTGGGAGAGATGAGGAACAGGGTAAAATCTTATCTATGGGGACAATTTTGGGTGGCCTGAATACTTCAACCTTCACCTATTTTTACTGCACAAGATGGGACCTCTCTAGCAAGTCTTACTCATATCTTGCAACACATTTACAAGTTGCAATGTGTGTGGCCCAGAGCACTTTTTGTATCACAGGTGGCTTTGATAACGAGCAGAGGTAGGAGGAATTCACTTTATCCAAGCCTGCAGAGTGCCTTTGCGAAGCTCTTCAGCCTTCTTTGCCTTAACCTTCCTGATTCTCAGGATAAGATGGGAAAAGAAAGGAGAGAAAAAAGTCTTCACCTCCTACAGGTCTTTCAGAAGATGGACTGCGGGATTATGAGCTGTGCAATTCCTTTTGCACTGGCTTGCTGCTCAAGAGGCACTCTGTCGTTCATTTTTGGAAGATATAAGATGCTTTAGACTACATCAGATCTATTTCTTCTTTTCATAAGATCTCCTTAGTAAATAACCTTTCCTGTGCTTTCAGCAGTAGATACTCTGAAAGGGTTCTGAGACATCTCCAGAAAAACATTTTTTTTCCTTTCCAAACCAATCGTTTGCCTGTTTCACATATTTGTAGGACATCAGTAGTTTTGTAAGAGTAGGGAACAATAGTTATCTGTTGCTCCGAACCACCCAGACCTGACTTCAGGCTGGATTTTTCTTATCCCTTTTTATCTTTTTTTCCTTCCCCCTTCTCAAGAGACCTTTCCCACAATGGTGGGTCGCCGTGAAATTGCGAATGAAGGAACGTGTGCCAATGGCCTATATAGTAATCCAGTTGAACATGACCTGAGGATGAAGTATTTCGGGTTCTTCAGAGAGTTCTCTCCAGATTTTGAATCACATAATCAAACCAGGTAATGTTAACAGTATAACAGGGACCCCGACCTATGTCTAATGTGGGGGTACAGAGTGGGACCCCGGAGGACCAGGAAGGGGTATGTGCACCATAACTGCTGAACCCCACAGACACTGGGGAATGGTGAGGATATAAGGAACATAGGTTCTCTTTCTCTTGAAATCACTCTAGAATTGGTGGCATCTTTTCCCCAATTTTTAACACCTAACATGGCTTTCTCTAAAATTTTATTTTTAAAAATGTACTTATATCATATACTTTATTATTTTCCTACCCAGGCATTAATTTATTCATTCATCCAACAAAAAACTGTTGAGTATCTCCCCTGTTATGGGTTGGGGAATCTGTTAATTTCTTAACAACTAAAGGATACATCTGATTCATGGAGGATTCTAGACCTCATGCTTGTCTCTGTACATGGGCTACTTATTTGTTTGCCTATTTGGTTAGTTGTATATTATGAATTCATGATTTGATGGAGGGAAGAGGCTGTGGTTTACCAATCTTTGTATTTAAAAATCGAATGCATAGTACTATAAACACCGAAAAAATGTTCAATAAATCACATCAACTTCCATAATGGTATTGAAGCAAATTATAATTAAAACATATATCTCATCAACATAAAACTCCAAGTATCAGCAAAAATCTTGTGGGAGAAATGGAGAATGGCACTAAGATATACTTCATGCAAATTAGACCATAAATTAGACTCTGAGCTTCCTAGTAGTCAAAGTAAAAGAAAAATTTGCCAATGTATGTTAGAAATAGGAGTTGTGGATTCAGAAGTTTGGGTTCCTGGATTTTAATACATTTCATCTACTAATAAATATTTTATTATTATTTTGTTACATTTCAGTGATTTTCCAATTATATTTACACATTTTTCTTGATATAATTAATACTGATCCCATAGAAAAATTACTTTTTAAAAAAATTTTTGCATACACTGGGTGCTTGTAGAAACATGGAAAACATCAAACAATCTTATGATAAAAATAAAAGTTAGGTTTTTCCAAAATGAAACTTTCTTAGCCTTTCTCATTTAGAAATAATCAGATTACTTATTTCACTGTGTTTGGGATTATAGCCTTCCCCAACCCTCTTCTAAGGAAACATACTTAAGAACAAGATGAAAATGCCTGCGATAGGCGACTGGTATCAAGAGTAAACACAGACATTATATATAAGGAATTTTCAGCAAGCAGTGAACAGAGCCATTTATGGAGACTCCAGTGAGGAAAATATCTAAGCATCTCGTCGAACTAAGAACTCTGGTTGCTAATCAAGAACTGATGATCACATTGTTTTCCTGTTCCTCTGAGCCTCTTGAAGGTGTCCAGGGAGTCAGAGACCTGGGCTCCAAGTTTGGTAAATGATCACGTGACAGGTAAGGGGGTCATTCAGTCAGGGACCCCTCAGTTTCCCAATCCTCAAAACCAAAATCTTAATACCTACCTCATGGGATTATTGTAAGAGTCAATGCAAATAGAAAAGATTATGTATGTAGAAAAACTTCACAAACTTTATATGAAGATACTATTTGGGTCCTATGGATTCCAGCACAGACTTCAGTTAATTTGTCAGTCGGGAAATGGTTAATTTTTCATTACATTGTATGTATGACTGGTCACATTCATGTAAAACTAACTTCACCTACTGCTGAAACCCACTTATTTTTTTTTTTGCTTCATTAATGTGTACAATTTATAATAATTTATTGAGTTCCATGGCTCAATGTTCTGACAGAACTTGATTTTATGTTTTAAAAGCTCTCTTTCTGGGACACCTGTGTGACTCAGTCATTAAGCGTCTGCCTTCTGCTCAGGTCATGATCCCAGGGTCCTGGGATTGAGCCCCACGTTGAGCTCCCTGCTCTGCAGGGAGAATGATTCTCCTTCACCCACTCCCCCTGCTTATGTTCCCTCTCTCCCTGTCTCTCTGTCAAATAAATAAAATCTTAAAAAAAAAAAAAAGCTCTATAGATTTAATACATATTTATCATCATGCAGTGTAGTTCTATGTGTGGTGAAGTTCTAGTTCTTTTCCCAGATTATTATTTTCTTGACTTTATTTACATTTAGCCTGGATAAGCATATTTATACAGCTTAATAATTCAAGTGATTACACCATGATTTTGAGGTTTTTATGAGGAAAAATGGGGTATGCAATTATATTTTTAATTTAACTGATTAACCATCCTGGATCCAAAGCAAAAAACAAAACCACCTGAGTCTCGCTAACTTTTCCAATGACTGCATCAGCTCCTCTAGAAGCAGTCAGTCAGCAATGATCACATTTCAGATAAACCTCAAGGCTGAGATGTCACCAAGGAGATTGGGAAGAAATAATCAGCCTGAGTGGACATACAAAAATACACCTTTTAAGTAAAGCCAAAGATCCCAGAGAGGCCCATCCATTGCCAGGGACGACCTAAGCAAAAGACTGCTGATCATCATGGCGGGAGGAAACATATGTCCTTCTCCGGTCGCCATAATGGTGGAAGAACAAGGAATCTGTTGGCAATGAGGTGGAAACCGGGACTTGGTGTAAAGGACTGGTGAATGCCCAACGGCAGGAAGGCAGGAGAATGAATTGCCTCATCCTCAGAGTATCTGACCAGGTGCTGCTGCCATAGAGGGAGGAACACTGCAGTCGAGGTATCTGGACACCATGGGCCATAAACCCTGCCCAAGGCTCCTCCCTTCCCAAGTACCTGCTGACCTCCTTTCCTATTAAAGCTTTCTACAGGGCAAAGGGTAAATAAAATGTGTGACTTCTGGAGTCAGTTCTTTTTAAATTTATGAAGAAGGTAGAGATTAATAATAATGCTGACATAGGCATACAGCCTGGTTCTAGAGTGTGCAGACTGAGATTTTTATTTTATTTTTTTGAAAGAAAGAGAGTGCAAGTGGGTGGGGGTGGGAAAGGGAGAGGGAGAGAGAGAATCCTAAGCAGACCCCATGTTCATCATGGAGCCTGCTGGGGAATCAATCTTATGACCCTGAGATCATGACCTGAGTGGAAATCAAGAGTCAGATGCCCAAATGACTGAGCCTCCCAAATGTGCCCATTTTTTGATTGGAGTTATTAATTATAGTGTGTACAAAATCACACGGGGTGTTTCTTTGGCAATAGTAAAAGAAAAAAAAAACATTATTTACAGTGTTGCACAAAATCTTAGTCCCACCATTTAGAAAGATCACAAGTTCATGAGTGGATACTAGAGATTCCAAAGGAATTCCCTTATTATAAGCTGAACTCATCTGTAAATCTTCAAGGATACTGATGATGAGAGTATATAGTTTTGGTTCCAGGAGTCATTGAAATGCTAATCTTGTGAGACTAACACTATCTAGTATTACTATCATGGTCAGAATAGTACTCATAAATATCCTATTTGCTCTCCTACTTTTTCCAATTAGCGCCACACAATGGATATTAAGAGGAAATGAAGTATGTCACTTCTAACCAGAGCCTGGAAAGACCTTGAGCGATTCTCCACTCTTGGCAAATATACAGGGTTTAGAGAAAAGTATGCAGCAGTAGAGATAGAAGTAGCCTATCCTGTGAATCACGACAGAGCAGTCTCCAGACCTGCAGTGGACATGAGGTGAGTGAAAAATCAATGTTCACCATGTTAAAAGGCTCATATTTGGGAAATGTGTGTTACTGCAGCTTAGTCCATCCTGATTAATGTGGATAATAACAGGTTTTTGTCTTGGGAGCTAAAAGGAAATCTGCAGTTAGAATGTTACACATTTTCAATCTTTTCATGAAATGATTAGCAAGGTAGGGCAAGAATTGGGCAACTTTTTCTGTAATGGACCAGACAGTAAATATTTTAGGCCAGATAGTCTCTTCGCCAGTACTCCTTCTGCCACAGGAGTATATAAGCAGCCATGATCCTCTGTAAGGAGTATGGCTGTGTTCCAATAATACTTTATTTATAAAAACAGGTAATGGACAGGGTTTAGTACACTGGTTATAGTTCCCTGGGCTCTGTGATATGGGACCTCCTGTTTAATGTTGTTATGTTGAAAACTTGGTGTATGAGTCTCTTAGGGCTATCTTTTGTTTTTCTTTTTTCTTTTTTTTCTCTTTTCTTTTTTTTTTTTTTTAAGATTTTATTTACTTATTTGACAGAGAGAGAGATCACAAGTAGGCAGAGAGAGAGGGAAGCAGGCTCCCCACTGAGCAGAGAGCCTGATGCAGGGCTTGATCCCAGGACCCTGAGATCATGACCTGAGCCGAAGGCAGAGGTTTAACTCACTGAGCCACCCAGGTGCCCCTCTTAGAGCTATCTTAACAAAGTACCACAAATGATGTGACTTAAAACAACAGATATTTATTCTTGCACAGTTCTGGAAGCTAGAAGCCCAAATCAAGGTGTTGGCAGGGTTGATTCCTCATGTAGGTTCTGAGGGACAATTGGTTCTGCCTTTCTCTCAGATTCCGATTTGTTGCTGATGACACTCGGCATTCCCTAACAACCTCTGCCTCCATTTTCACACTGACATCTTTTCTCTGGATGTGTCTGTCTTATAAGAAGACTGGTCATATTGGATTAAGGGCCCACATTTCCTACTCCTTCGGGTATGACCTCACCTTAACTAATTACATTTGCAATGACTCTTTTTACAAATAAAGTCACATTCTGAGGTGCTGGAGGTTAGGGCTTCAACAAATCTTCTTGGGGTACATAATTCAACCTGTAACACTTGGTTACTTAAGGAACACATTTCACATAGAAAACTGTCAATGATACATGAATTTAAGAGAAGCTCACAATCAGAAATCAATTCATGAATTCTCTTGACAAGACTGAAATTTTAGATATATTATAGAGCCATTAAAAGAAGAACTATGCTCATAATTAAAATAATAAATAGAATTTTGTAATGAGCATTTACAATTCAATATTATTGTTCAGGCTCCTACCTTTTCCAAGTCATTGATTGATGTTTAAGATGAGAAAATTAGATTTGATTTACATACTTCATTTCTGGAGACTGTTATTAAAGCAGAGGATTGATGAAATGATTATTCCTTAGAGTCTGAATGGAGACATCTATAAGAATTTATTAAAGACAAAACTACAATTTCCTTGGCAGATTTTGTAAAAGGAGCACACAGGTGAGCAATCAAGTAAGTGCTTTAGATGGTGCAGGAGAGAAGTTCAGAAGGAGAGACCCTCTAATCGGCGCCTTCTAGAGGATGCTGCCCCCAAGCTGGGCTGGAAAGGTGGCCAGAGTTTGGATAGATGCCAGAGAGCATCTAATTGGGGCAAA
The DNA here is from genome assembly GCA_003697995.1 of Taxidea taxus jeffersonii. Taxonomy (NCBI): domain Eukaryota; kingdom Metazoa; phylum Chordata; class Mammalia; order Carnivora; family Mustelidae; genus Taxidea; species Taxidea taxus. The sequence continues at coordinate 16,694 of RCUC01140380.1, forward strand.
GGCATAACATGATTTAGCATGGGGAGGAAGATCAGCCTCATTTGAGGTCGCAGGGGCATAGTGGGAAATACCAATAATTATAACTGCAAAGAGCAATTGAAACTGATACAAAGGACCTGGAATGTCACTCTAAGAAGGGTTCATGTTGCATTCATGAGCAATAGGTTTCTAAGCAAATAATCAAAGCTGTATGGTATAGTACACAAGGTAAGTAAGGCAATGGATCAGTGAGGGGTTGTCTAGGCATTACCTAGGAACATCTAGGGATTAAGAAAAAAAGGTGATAGACCGTGCCTGGGTAGTGGGGTAGAGTTAGAATGGTTCATAGGAATTTTTTACATTTTGATGACTGAAGTTCTGAGACTGAGAAAACCATGAAGGAGAAAAGGATAAGCCAACATGATCTCAAGAGCGAGGAGAAAGAGGGAAGAGACAGATATAAACACAAGGAAGGCAGGCAAGACAAATTCTAGCTAATTGCTTTTAGAGTAAAGATTAATTCGTTAGTTCTAGCTGATTAGTCAAGATAAGATGAGGTAGCCATGGTTACATGTAATCCTCCACATTCCAGTAACTCAGCACAACAAAGATTTATTTCTTGTTCGTGCTACGTATCCAGGGCTTATTGGAAGGGAGCTCTGTTCCACAGATTTATTCAGGTATCCAGGAAAAAGGGCATTCCACCATCTTGGGAGGCTGCCATTTCAACATGGAACCACACAAGGGGAAGAAAGAACAAGGACAGCTCCCCCCACTCTCACCTGTCTTCAGTCTATTTGCTGGAACTTGTCACATAGCCAAAATCCAAGTTAGGTTGGAAAATGTTAAGGAAGCCAATCAATATCCACTAAGCATTGCTATCCCTACTGTCTCATTTTCTCTTCTATTTCAAAAAGTTATCTATGAATTTCTGTCCTAACGTTGCCCTGAGTAAAGGGAATCTATTTCTTTCCACGTGTTTTCACTAACAACCAAGAGATGCTCGTATATTCTCAACCATAACCATAGCAAAGGGCTTTCATGAGCATCCTGAACAGTGGAGATAGAAACAAAAGCAGAATGTTAAAATCTGCTAATTGTTTCTCTTCCATGCCTATATTAGTTATATGGGTTAGGGCTGTAACGTGTACACACCAGCTACCGCTGTGACTCCTGATTGTGTCATCATCCCTAAGGGTGGTTGTCCCTAAAAATACCACAAGTAACTGAAAGAATAAGTATAGGTAGCAGGATATTAAATGTAACTTTTTCTATCTCGGGTCTAGACAAAGACACCAAAGACAGCAAAATGCACTTGTTGCCAGACATCCATGTGCTAGAACTAGGTGCTAGACATATGCAGGTATATTAAGGGACTCTGAAGCTGGCTCCTCGAACATTAGCCTCGCAAACACCTTCAGGCTCTGCAAAGAGACCAAGAATTTATTTCCCAGTTGAAGAGGCCAGTAAGTGAGGTTTTCTCTGGAGAGAGCTTTTGATGTGTCAGAGAGAGCTTTTGATGTGTCATGTGTTTCCCTCTTCAAAATGGGGAAGGAGAGGAGGATGCTTGCCTTTACCACAAGCCAAGTAAGGGGGTCTTAAAAAGACATGCACAGGGGCACCTGGGTGGCTCAGTGGGTTAAAGCCTCTGCCTTCAGCTCGGGTCATGATCCCAGTGTCCTCGGATCGAGCCCCGCATCGGGCTCTCTGCTCAGCGAGGAGCCTGCTTCCCCCTCTCTCTCTCTGCCTGCCTCTCTGCCTACCTCTCTGCCTACTTGTGATCTCTCTCTCTCTGTTAAATAAATAAAATCTTTTAAAAAAACAAACAAACAAAGACATGCACAAAGAATACCGTTCTCCTGGAGTTTGGTAAAGTCACAGACTAACATCTCATGCCCTGAGATATATAAAGGAAAGAGTCTGTGGCTAAAGAGGGAAGCCCTGGGCTGTCAGAGGAGAAGACTGCCATCAGCGGGTTTGCATATAGAGCGAAGGGTGTGTGTGTGTGTGTGTCCCGTAGACAGATGTGGAACCTGCAGAAGTCCAAGCCATGGATTATCTTTGAAAGGACTCTGCCTAAGAACATGTCTTTTCCGGGGACAAGATAATCATAGTGAAGAAGAGGCTGGAAGCTAATCATCAACGCAGAAGCGAGGGAAGGAGCGGGATTCAGGAAGCCAGGTGGAAAAACCACCATCCAGGCTAGAGATGGGTGAGTGATCCTCAGAGATAGATAAGAGTGGGAGGGAAGGAGGTTCTAATATATCTCCAAGAATAGCCCCTCAGTGGAAGAATCAGCTTTTGGAAACTCTTAGACCCAGCAGTCAGTAACAGATGATAGGGCTCAAAAAGCAGCAAGGAGAGAGGAAAAAGGAAGACAGAGAAGAAACTTTCATCTACACTGCACTGCTCTGACTAAATTAGACCTCGGCTGGGAGAGGAAGAGAGGCTTCAAAATGGTTGAGTAATCAGATCTGAACTAGGGAGGAAGGAAAAGTTTGAAATGGGTTGAAAACTTGGCATTTTGACTTCACACTGGCTGCACTTCCTAGCATCCAAAAGAGAATTCATCACTGTCTGAGAGAGGGTGAAAGTTCTGGGCCATGGCGGTGTTTCACCAAGGACCAAGAAGACAGATCCAAAGAGCAAAGTTTGCAGAAGCAGTAGAGAGGAAAAGCAAAGTTTCTTATTCCTTGGATCCTCTTTAGTCCTTCTGATTAAAAAGGCCTGTTCCCATTAATCACTCAGTGAACACTAATAAATATGGCAGAGGCTGATCAATATACAGCTGGTCCTTGAATCTCGCAGATTTGAATTTTGTGGGTCCACTTACATGCAGACTTTTTTTTCAAGAAGTATACTATGACCCTGTGAATGTATTTTCTCTTCCTTTTAATTTTCCTAATAACCTTCTTTTCACTGAACTGCTTTATTGTTAGAATACAGTATATATTACATATACAAAATATTTGCTAATTGACTGTGGTATCAGTAAAGCTTCTGGTCAACAGTAAGCTACTAGCGATTAAATTTTGGGGATGTCAAAAGTTATACACAGATTTTCAACTTTGTGGGGGTTTGGCATCCCAACCCTTGTGTTGTTCAAGGGTCACCTGTAGTTCATACTATAAAAATTCTAATACTAAAAGGAATAATTGTGCATTGCTTTTGTTGGTGATTGTCTTGAGGGGTGGTTATATTTTGAAGAATTTAAAGTGTGTACAATCAGTAATCCATTAATTCAAAACTATTTCATAGAGGTCCTATAACTGGGTATCTGCAGTTCCCATAAACTGCTATAAAATATATGGAAGGTCATCCACCTACTTTTTTAAAGCTTTTACATATTAACAAAAGTAGACAAAAAATAATCTTAACACAATGTGATAAAAGTTATAAAAGGAGACTATAGTGTAATATTAGAGCAGAGAGTAGGACATTTTACCTCTCAGAAAGGATCTAGAGAGCTTCCAGAAAGGTAATACACCTAATCTGATGTTTGATGTGTTTATTTAACCAAGAACCAGAATGGGTTGAAAAAGAGTGAGATTATTCTTGGTAGCAAAGCAGCTCAGCACAAAAACATGCAATAGGAAAACCCAACTTTTTCAGAGGCAAATTTGCCCATATAATCATGGTACCAAGTACCATTGGACAATAGTTGTGAATGGGTCTAGAGATTATTTGGAGCCTAGATTTGGCAACAGAGCAATGCGACCTGGTGTGGAATCTAGAGATATCTTTCAAGCCATTGAAAATGGTTAAAATATTTTGGTTTTGCTCTTATGTTTATATATGTGCTTTAAAAAATAAACAGTATAAGTCTTTTAAAAATATTATCTATAATTTTATAATCCAGAAAAACCACTGAATATATTCTGGAGTGTTTTCTTCTATTATTTACACATTTATAAAATTTTTATTGTATTTCAATTTTGTAGCCAGTAGGTTTTTTTAATTTTTAAATTTTTTTATAAACATATAATGTATTATTAGCCCCAGGGGTACAGGTCTGTGAATCGCCAGGTTTACATGCTTCACAGCACTCACCATAGCACATACCCTCCTCAATGTCCATAACCCCGCCACCCTCTCCCTACCCTCTTCCCCCCAGCAACCCTCAGTTTGTTTTGTGACATTAAGAGTCTCTTATGGTTTATCTCCCTCCCGATTCCATCTCGTTTCATTTATTCTTTTCCTACACCCCAAATGCTCCCCTCCCCATTGCATCTCCACTTCTTCATACCAGGGAGATCATATGATAGTTGTCTTTCTCCGATTGACTTATTTCGCTCAGCATAATACCCTCTAGTTCCATCCACGTCGTTGCAAATTGTAGCCAGTTGTTTTAACTTAATATTATTCTGTGATTAATTTCCAGTGTCACTGAACAATTTTTTAAAGATTTTATTTATTTATTTGATAGAGAGAGAGAGCGAGAGAGAGAGAGAGAGAGAGAGAATGAGTAGCAGGGGGAGGGGCAGAGAGAGATAGAAGCAGAGGCCCCACTGAGCAGGGAGCCCAAGACAAGACTCCATTCCAGGACCTTGAGATCATGACTAGAGCCAAAGGCCAGATGATTAACTGACTGAGCCATCCAGGTGCCTCTCATTGACTAATTTTTGACAACATGATCTCTAATGAGTGACCAATATTACATCAAATTAACCCATTCATTTTTTTTAAAATTTAGCCATTCATTTGCTATTAATGGTTGGGTTGTTCTAAATGCTTGGCAATTGCCATCCATATTTATACATCTTCCAGTGTATTTTTATGCCTTTAAGATACAGTCCAATAAATTAAATTGCTGAGTCAAAGTAAATTCTGTGGAAGCTACTTTTTACACATTTTTAGATTTGTTTCCACAAAAATTGTGCTAATTAACCTCCTCCTCCCTTGCTCCAGTAGCAGTGTAAAATATTCTGTTTTTTTATAGGTTTATCAATGGGACAAATTATTTGCTTTTATGAGTAATCTCTGCTGGTTTTGTAATAAACTAAAATTGTAATAGTCATTTCTATAATCTTTCTTTACTTTTTAAAATAAAAGTCCACTGAAAAAATGTTGGAGAATATAGAGAAATAGAAGGAAGAAAAGTTATTTTCTATAATCAATGACTGGGAACATCTTGGCATATAACCTTCCAGTTCTTTTTTTTTTCTTAACACATAATGTATTATTTGCTTCAGGGGTACATGTCTGTGAATCATCAGCCTTTACACAATTCACAGCCCTCACCATAACACATACCCTCCATCATGTCCATGGCCCAGACATTCTATTCCTCCCTCCCCACCACCCAGCAACCCTCAGTTTGTTTCCTGAGATTGAGTCTTTTATGCTTTGTCTCCCTGCTGGGTCCCATCTTGTTTCATTTTTTCCCTCCCTTCTTCACACAACCCTCCACCCTGCCTCTCAAATTCCTCATATCAGAGATATCATATGATAATTGTCTTTCTCTGATTGACTTATTTCATTTAGCATAATACCCTCTAGTTCCATCCACATCATTGCAAATGCAGGATTTTGGGTTTTTTGATGGCTGCAGAGTATTCTGTTGTGTATATATATACCACATCTTCTTTATCCATTCATCTGTTGATGGACATCTACGTTCTTTCCATAGTTTGGCTATTGTGGACATTGCTGCTATAAACATTCGGGTGCACATGCTCCTTTGGATCACTATATTTGTATTTTTAGGGTAAATACCCAGTAGTGCAATTGCTGGGTCGTAGGGTAGCTCTATTTTCAACTTTTTGAGGAACCTCCATACTGTTTTCCAGAGTGGCTGCACCAGTCTGCATTCCCACCAACAGTGTAGGAGGGTTCCCCTTTCTCGCATCCTCACCAACATCTGTCGTTTCCTGACTTTCTAATTTTAGCCATTCTGACTGGTGTGAGGTGGTATCTCACTGTGGTTTTGACTTGTATTTCCCTAACGGTGAGTGATGTTGAGCACTTTTTCATGTGTCTCTTGGCCATTTGGATATCTTCTTTGCAGAAATGTCTGTTCGTGTCTTCTTCCCATTTCTTGGAGTATTTGTTCTTTGGGTGTTGAGTTTGAAAAGTTCTTTATAGATTTTGGATACTAGCCCTTTATCTGATGTGTCATGTGCAAATATCTGCTCCCATTCTGTCAGTCGTCTTTGGATTTTGTTGACTGTTTCCTTTGCTGTGCAAAAGCTTTTGATCTTGATGAAGTCCCAGTAGTTCATTGTTGCCCTTGCTTCCCTTGCCTTTGGCGATGTTTCTAGGAAGAAGTTGCCGTAGCTGAGCTCAAAGAGGTTGCGGCCTGTGTTCTCCTCAAGGATTTTGATAGATTCCTGTTTCACATTGAGGTCTTTCATCCATTTTTAGTCTATTTTTGTGTGTGGTATAAGAAAATGATCCAGTTTCATTCTTCTGCATGTGGCTGTTCAATTTTCCCACCACCATTTGTTGAAGAGGCTGTCTTTTTTCCATTGGACATTTGTTTCTGCTTTGTCGAAGATTAGTTGACCATGGAGTTGAGGGTCCATTTCTGGGCTTTCTATTCTGTTCCATTGATCTATGTGTCTGTTTTTGTGCCAGTACCACACTGTCTTGATGATTACAGCTTTGTAATGGAGCTTGAAGTATGGAATTGTGATGCCACCTACTTTGGTTTTCTTTTTCAACATTCCTCTGGCTATTTGGGATCTTTTGTGGTTCCATATAAATTTTAGAATTATTTGTTCCATTTATTTGAAAAAATATATTGGTATTTTGATAGGGATTGCATTAAATGTGTAGATTGCTTTAGGTAGCATAGACATTTTCACAATATTTGTTCTTCTAATCCATGAGCATGGAACGTTTTTCCATTTCTTTTCAATTTCTTTCATGAGTACTTTCTAGTTTTCTGAGTACAGATTCTTTGCCTCTTTGGTTAGCTTTATTCCTAAGTATCTTATGGTTTGGGGTGCAATTGTAAATGAGATTGACTCCTTAATTTCTCTTTCTTCTGTCTTGTTGTTTATGTATAGAAATGCAAATGATTTCTGTGCATTGATTTTATATCCTCACTCTTTACCGAATTCCTGTATGAGTTCTAGCAGTTTTGGAGTGGAGCCTTTTGAGCTTTTCACATAAAGTATCATATCATCTGCAAAGAGTGAGAGTTTGACTTCTTTGCTGATTCAGATGCCTTTTATTTTATTTTGTTGTCTGATTGCTGAGGCTAGGACTTCTAGTACTATGTTGAATAGCAGTGGTGATAGTGAACAGCTCTGCTATTTTTTCCTGACCTTAGGGGGAAAGCTTTCAGTTTTTCCCCATTAAGAATGATATTCACCATGTGTTTTTCATAGATGGCTTTAATGATACTGAGGTACATACTCTATTCCTAAACTGTGAAGAGTTTGATCAAGAAAAGATGCTGTACTTTGTCAAATGCTTTTTCAGCATCTATTGAGAGTATCATATGGTTCTTGTTCTTTCTTTTATTAATGTATTGTATCACATTTGTTGATTTGCGGATGTTGAACAAACCTTGCAGCCCAGGAATAAATCCCACTTGGTCGTGTTGAATAATCCTTTTAAGGTACTATTGGATCCTATTGATTAGTATTTTGGTGAGAATTTTTCATCTGTGTTCATCAAGGATATTGGTTTGCAATTCTCCTTTTTGATGGGGTCTATGTCTAGTTTTGGGATCAAGGTAATGCTGGCCTCATAAAATGAGTTTGGAAGTTTTCCTTCCATTTCTATTTTTATGGAACAGTTTCAGGACAATAGGTATTAATTCTTCTTTAAAAAGATGTTTGGTATAATTCCCCTGGGAAGCCATCTGGCCCTGGGCTCTTGTTTGTTGGTAGATTTTTGATGACTGCTTCAATCTCCTTGCTGGTTATGGGTCTATTCAGGTTTTCTATTTCTTTCTGGTTCAGTTTTGATCATTTGTATATCTCTAGGAATGCATCCATTCTTCCAAATTATCAAATTGGCCTGTGTATATTGCTCATAATATGTTCTAATAATTGTTTGTATTTCTTTGGTGTTGGTTGTGATCTCTCCTCTTTCATTCATTATTTTATTAATTTGGGTCCTTTCTCTTTTCTTTTTTGATATGTCTGGCCAGGGGTATATCAATCTTATTAATCCTTTCAAAGAACTAGCTCCTAGTTTCGTTGATCTGTTCTACTGTTCTTTTGGTTTCTATATCATTGGTTTATGCTCTGATCTTTATTGTTTCTTTTCTTCTGTTGGGTTTAGGCTTTCTTTGCTGTTCTTTCTCCACCTCCTTTAGGTGTAGTGTTAGGTTGTGTGCTTGAGACCTTTCTTGTTTCTTGATAGAGGCTTGTATTGCTATATACTTTCCTCCTAGGACCACCTTTCCTGTGTCCCAAAGATTTTGAACAGTTGTGTTTTCACTTTCATTTGTTTCCATGATTTTTAAAAATTCTTCTTTAATTTCTTGGTTGACCAATTCATTCTTTAGTAGGATGCTCTTTAGCCTCCTGTATTTGAGTTCCTTCCAACTTTCCTCTTGTGTTTGAGTTTTAGTTTCAAAATATTGTGGTCTGAAAATATGCAGGGAATGATCCCAATCTTTTGGTACTGATTGAGGCCTGATTTGTGACCCAGGATATGATCTATTCTGGAGAATGCTCCATGTGCACTAAGGAATGTGTATTCTGTTCCTTTGGGATGGAATGTTCTAATATATCTGTGATGTCCATTTGGCCCGGTGTATCATTTAAAGCCTTTATTTCCTTGTTGATCTTTTGCTCAGATGACCTGTCCATTTCAGGGGGGGGCGGTGTTAATGTCCCCTACTATTATTGTATCATTTTCCATGTGTTTCTTTGATTTTGATATTAATTGGTTTATATAATTGGCTGCTCCTATATTAGGGGCCTAGATATTTAAAATTGTTAGATCTTCTTGTTGGACATACACTTCAGGTATGATATAGTGTCCTGCCTCATCTCTTATTATAGTCTTTGACTTAAAATCTAATTTGTCTAATATACGTGTTGCCACCCCAGTTTTTTTTTTTTTTTTGATGTCCATTAGCATGGTAAATTTTTTTCCATCCCCTCCCTTGAAATCTGGACGTGTCTTTGGGTCTAAAATGAGTTTCTTGCAGACAGCATATTGATGGGTTTTTGTTTTTTATCCATTCTCATACCCTATGTCTTTTGACTGGGGCATTTAGCCCATGTACATTCAGGATAACTATTGAAAGATATGAATTTAGTGTCATTGTATTGTCTATAAGGTGACTATTACTATATATTGTCTCTGTTCCTTTCTGGTCTGTTTCTTTTAGGCACTCTCTTTGCTTAGAGGACCCCTTTCAATATTTCCTATAGGGCTGGTTTGGTGTTTGCAAATTCTTTTAGTTTTTGTTTGTCCTGGAAACTTTTTATCTCTCCTATGTTCAATGACAGCTTAACTGGATAAAGTATTCTTGGCTGCATGTTTTTCTCGTTTGGTGTTCTGAATATATCATGCCAATTCTTTCTGGCCTGCCAGGTCTCTGTGGATAGGTCTGCTGCCAATCTAATATTTTTACTGTTGTATGTTACAGACCTCTTGTCCCAAGCTGCTTTTAGGATGTTCTTTTTGTCACTGAGACTTGTAAATTTTACTATTAGATGATGGTGTGTGGACCTATTTTTATTGATTTTGAGGGGGCCTCTCAGTGCCTCCTGGATGTTGATACTTGTTCCCTTTGCCAAATTAGGGAAATCCTCTGCTATAATTTACTCCAATATACTTTCTGCTCCTATCTTTCTTCCTTCTTCTTCTGGGATCCCAATTATTCGAATATTGTCTTGTCTTATTGTATTACTTATCTCTCAAATTATCCCCTCATGGTCCAGTAGTTCTTTGTCTCTCTTTTTTTCAGCTTTTTTATTCTCCATCATTTGGTCTTCTATATCACTAATCCTCTCTTCTGCTTCTTTTATCCTAGCAGTAAGAGCCTCCATTTTTTATTGAACCTCATTAATAGCTTTTTTTATTTCAGCTTGGTTAGATTTTAGTTCTTTTATTTCTCCAGAAAGGGATTCTCTAGTATCATCCATGCTTTTTTCAAGCCAATCTAGCACCTTGATAATCATCATTCTGAACTCTAGTTCTGACATATTACTAATGTCCCTATTGATTAGGTCCCTGGCCATCATTACTGTCTCTTGTTCTTTTTTTTTTTTTTTTTTGAGGTGAGTTTTCCTGCCTTGTCATTTTATCCAGATAAGAATAGATGAATGAGAGAACAAAATACTAAAAGGGTAGCAATGACCCCAGAAAAATATACACTAACCAAATCCACAGAGACCTGAAACTGGGGGGAGAAGAAAGAAGAAAAAATATATACATATGTGTATATATATAAATATATATATTTATATGTGTACATACACACACATATATATATATGACTGGTAAATATAACAGAGCCACACACTTGATTTTGGGTGTATTTTGGTCTATTAGAAGAAACTGCTTCCCAAAATTTTAAAGAAAGAAAAACATATATACAAAAATAAGGGTAAACACAATGAAGGGATGGAATAGGACTGTAAAGATGAAAATTAAAAAATATTCTAAAAAAGGAATTGATAATATAAGAAGTTGGTTGAAAAAAGAAAAAAAGAAAAGAATGTGATCAGGCTGGAGACTAGAACAAAGCCATGTGCTAGATTTAGGGTATATTTTGATCTTTTAAAAGAAACTGTCCTAAAATCTATCACAAAATTTTAAAGAAAAAAAAAAGCTATATGTCTAAAAAAAATGTTAAATAGAATGAAGGGATAGAATATGATTATAACAATGAAAATTTAAAAAGATTTTTAAAAATTGTATTGATAAGATAAAATAGTTAAAAATGTTAAAATAGTAAAGAGGAGTAATTAAAAAAAAGAAAAAGAAAAAACAAAATATAAAAATTTAACTTTGAAAGACTAAAGAATCATGGGGAAAAAGCTGTGACTTCTATGTGCTGAAATTCTGTAGCTCTGAAGTTTTGCAGTTCTCATTGATCAGTGAACTTGGTTTTGGCTGGATTTTTTTTTTAATCTTTTGGGGGAGGGACCTATTGTACTGATTCTCAAATGTCTTTTTCCAAGGTGGAGTTGCACCACCCTTGCCAGGGGCCAGGCTAAGTGGCCTGGTTTGGAGAGTAAATCTGCTTGGGTTCACTCTCAATAGCTTTTGTTCCCTAAGCGCTTTCCATAGAGCTTTGGAGGACAGGAATGAAGATGGCAGCCTCCCAGTCTCTAGCCCAGAGGAGCTGAGAGCTAAGGCCCCACTCATCAGTGCATCTTCAGAGAAAAGCAGGTAATCCTTCCCATCTCCCTTGTCCCAGACACACTCTGAGCTCATCTAGACTGTGACCGAGCGTTTTTATCTCTGGTGCTCGACCCAGTTTGGAGTCTTCAAACCCAGAAGATTCCTGCCACAGACTCCCACGCCACTCCTCCCAGAGGAAGAAAGTGAGTCTCTCTGGATCTGCCACTTATGGGGTCTGTTCTCAAGGAGCAGTGGCCCAACTGTTTCCCGGATCATGGTTTAAGGTAACCCTGAGCTGAGAGCCCACTGCTCAGCTCCATTTTTGCAGCTGGCTTCCCTGCTCCAATACCTGGGAGCTCTGCTACATTCAGACACCCCTGGTCTTTCTGTGACCCCACAGGTCCTGAGACCACACTGTCCTCGAGAGGGCTCCATCCCCCACTTAGCCTCTGGAGCGATGTCCCTCAGTGGAGTAGACTTCTAAAAGTTCTGATTTTGTGCTCCACTGCTCCACTGCTTGCTGGGACCTGGCCTCTCCCCCTGTGGTCTATATTCCTGTATGTTGCCTCAGATTCACTTCTCCGCATGTCCTACCTTCCAGAAAGTGTTGCTTTTCTGTTCCTAGAATTACTGCTCTTCTTTTCTTCGATCTCCTGTTGAGTTTGTAGGTGTTCAGAATGGTTTGATAGCTATCTAGCTGAACTCCTGGGACCCGATGATATTTAAGTATCTTAGTCCTCCACCATCTTGTTCCTCCTACCTTTCCAGTTCTTAATATTCTAAATGTATTTAACAAAATTGAGACTTTCTTGTATTTGGACTTACTTGTATTTCCACTTTAACGTACCATCTTGTAGAGCAAGTGGGATATCAGCATTGATTAAACTTCAGAACACGGCTTGTAAGAACTGCATGACTTTCCCTGGTATGAGGGGGCTGTTACCAACCTCCATTTCTATCTTGGACTTTAGGTTGGCTTTTATATTTCATCTTCACATGAGCATTTTCTTTTTTGCATGAGCATTTTTGTCTACCTCTGTGCATACCTTGAATTAAATTCTAAGACAAATTGCTAAAAATAGAAATGTTGAGTAAAAGGATTTGAACATTTTTTATGACTTTTAATTCACATTGCAAAGTTGTGTTCCAAAAAAGTTGCACCTGTGAGTAGTGAATGAGAGGACTTGTTTTGCAGCATTAAGAATGATCAGTATTTTAATTTTTCCTACTTGACAGATAACAACAGCCTTGTATTTGAATTTGCCTTTCTTTGATTATTTATAATGTTAAATATTATTTTATGTCTTATAGGCAATATTTATTTTTGTCATATTTGGAGGATCTGGTGCTCTTATTGGTGATGGTCAAAGTCTTTTTCTGTACCATTAAGATATTAATCATTTATCCATTGCATTTATTCATACATTCCTTTTTAACCCAATATTTCATATTTCTGAGTTACTGAATTTTCCATCTTTACTGGCTATAGTACATCTTTGAGTATGTTTTTCAGGGTACAAACAGGGGTTCTTTCTGAGCCCTTGCCTAACTAAAATATCTTTCCTGCTTCCATCACATGTGAATGACATCTTGGTGGTACATGGAATTCTTAGGCTATAAGCTTTCCCTCACAAATTTGCAGTGTCTTCTGATACACAGTGTAATAAAGAAGAGTATGCATGTGTGGTGGTTAGTTTTATATCAGTTGGTTAGGACTTGGAGTCCCCAGATATTTGGACAAATGTTACTCTGGGTGTTTCTGTGAGGGTGTTTTTGATGAGACTAACATTTGAATTGGTATCTTGAGTAAAGCAGATTGCCCTCCTGGTGTGGGTGAGTCTCATCTTATCAGTTGAAGGTCTGAATAAAACAAAAAGCCTGAGCACCTTCCAAGTAAGAGAGAATTCTGCCTGACTGCCTTCAAAATGGAACATTGGCTTTCTGTCACCTTCATAATCATGTACTCCACTTCCTTTTAAGTTTTTCTCTTTCTATTGGTGATAGATAGATAGACAGATAGATAGATGATAGAGAGATGATAAAGCATAGAGATAGATTTTGTTTCTCTGGAGAACCCTGGCTAATACATTATGTTACCTAGAATTTTTTCTCTGTTTCCATGGTTATAGAACTTGTTTCATTTGTGAAATTTGCAAATGTAATCATGATACCTGGGTGTCGTGTCTTTTTTTTTTTTCAGTCATTCTGTTTGGAATGCATGATCCTACTAGACAGGAAGTAGAAGGATCTACATGGTAGCTGCTCTCTATGGAGTATAGTGCAAGAAGGTCATCTTCTAGGAGTAAGGAGGATGGTGTGAAGGATTTTAAAATCTGTGAGTCAGTACTAGGTCTTTAAAGTATATTTCCTGATGTCTGTATCTGCCAATCCATTTCTGTCGTTACAACACTCCTGCTCTCCTAGCTTGGTCTTGACCTTCCACTGCTTGGATCGAGACGTGACCTTCAACATGAACTGTAATCCTTCACATTCAGCAATTACTAATTGTTAATTTTTCATATACTTAGGTCCTCTTTAGCTAGACTTGAGCACAGGAATTAATTTATATTCACCTTTCATTTAGTAGACTTTTGGTAATATTTGTTTTCTGATTTAAATTGAAAAGATCAGCAAGTATTACTCACATGGCAAAAATACACTTGTGTATTTTTAAAACACAAACCTTTTTTAGATCACAGTTGATGATAATAAAAATAAACTCCTGCTCTAGGCTGATCATCAGGCTTTGTCTTTATGTATAGAGAGATAGATGTATGGATATAGATATAAGGATTTATTACAGACAAGGAGAACATAAAAATAAAATCATATTGGAAAATGTACCTATTCTAACATAAGTGTTTTCAAGTGATTTTGTTAGAAATATAGGGAGCATACAATTAGTCCATTGAAACTGTAATTCCACAGTTGAAGAATTCTGCATGATTCCCTACAACTTCACTTACCAATAAATGATTAATAACACCTACTGTGGGCCAGGCACTGCAGTATGCAAAATTTATCAGTAATCTTATACATGTAAATTTTTACATTCATGACACATAATTATGCTACCTGCACAATATATAATAAAATCACATGTTCTTGTACTTAATTTAGTGTTCTTTCAGTTAGGATAAAATTACTGCTTTCTGTAAATGATACTTTGCTTCAAGATTACTAGAGATTTAAGCAGTATAATCATTATAACTCTTAACTCACCTAAGCCATCTCTTGTAGTTTCTCTTCTCATTTTCTGAGGGCTGCTTTTACATAATCACCACTCTCATATAATATACAGTATAATCCATAAGAAGTACACATGTATGCATACACCCATTCATATCCACACTCCTGGGAAAATTCTGAGGTCCTCCATAATTCTATTGCTATCAAAATTCTGTGCACCCACAATGCCCTATGTTCCTGAGCTGTCCATTCTTACATTTCCTCATATTTATTCAACTTATTTTTGTCTACCCACTTTCCACCTTACTTCTGAGGGTCTATAGGCAGCATCTATCTGTTTCACACCTACTGACTTTTATGCAATCATCAGTCATTCCACCTGTCAGTCAACAAATATTTCCTGCAAGTCATGCACATTAACTCTGGGTTTAAAGAAATCAGTAAGGCTTAGTCTTTTTTTCTCAAGAACATCCAAAGATAGTCACACTGGGGATTAGGGATTTGGGCTTCAACATATGAATTTTATGGGGACACAATCCAGTCAACAGCCAGTTATAAAAATCCTTACCATAATTTAGTTACCATAACTAGATTAATTACCATAACTAGATTAGTCTTAGTTAGCTTTGAATAGCTTTAAGGTTGCAAGAAAAGGAATGTGCAATTATTAAATAGTATCTAGAATTCAAAATAAAACTAAGTATTTTAAACTACCAGCCTTCTAGATAAATTTGCTGAGCAGGCCTTACTCATTTTCTGAAGCTCATATGCAGTGTCTCAGTCAGAATTATTGGTCTTTCTATTCAAAAATAGGATTTTAAAGTATTTTATTTGTTTATTTGAGAGAGTTAGGAAAGCTCATATCAAGAAAATGTGCACACTTGCAGCCTCTTGTTCAGAGTCAAATAGGTTTTTTTTTTAATTTTTATTTATTTTTTTTGTCAGAGAGAGAGAGAGACCGAGCACAAGCAGGGGGAGCAGCTGGCCGAAGGAGAAGCAGATTCCCCAATGAGCAAGGGCCCAATGTGGGGTTCAGTTTCAGGACCACGGGATCATGACTTGAGCTGAAGGCAGACATTTAACCAACTGAGTCACCCAGGCGTCCCCAGAGTCAAATAGTTTCTTAATCCAACATAAACTATGGAATCTCCATGCTCATTAGGTGTTGTAAGTAGACTCTGATTGCCTCACTCTTGTGTTCTTTCTTGTGGACATTTTGTGATTAATTGTCTTACACCCCATAATAGAATCATGTATTTATTTATTAAAAACCTCCAAAGGTAACTTATTAATAAGGAATTGTGCCATTGTGACCCACAGTTCAATCCACCCACAGTTGGGAGTAGCAAATATGCTCTTCTTTGACACACCAGGATGTTGAAATTCATCTTAACATGGGCCAAATGTGCTGGGAAACCAAACAAAATGTCACATAGCAGACTCAAGTTTGTCAGACCACCCAAATGAGGAGGGGGAAAAGGTATATAAAACTTAGGGAATAAATAAACTTCTTTACCAAAAAAATATATATATAAAAAAAGTATAAAAAAATTTTACTTTACAAATAAGTAAACTCCTTTATAAATCTCGCATGCTTCAGTATATACTTAAATTCTTTCTTCATGTTATTTAATTATATGTAGACATAAATGTATGTATAAACCCCTAAGGTTTATATCTTGAATTCCTCTATAAAACTAGGAAAAAAATAATAATTAAATACAAAGAAAAAATATATCAACAAAACTAAAATTGAAATACTTCTGCCAGGTTGCATGCTGTTTTGTTAAATCTTTGCTTATAAGAGGACTGTATGACTAACTGCTATGGCTCAGGATTGCCTTTTTCCCTGATTATGAATATTTTGATAGTTTTATATTCTATGATGATATATTCATAAATAATTTTCTTATATTTGATGTAAAATATGTATCACATACATAATAACTAACATAATCATAATAACTAATAAATAAATATTATTTATAAATAATATATTAATAATATATAATATTATATATAAATATATAATAATAAATATAATAAATAAATAAATATTATTTATTTATTATATAAGCACAAATACAGTTTATATCATAACAATTACATCTTATAATTAGTTTTTGAATTATAAAATACCAAAAGTCATAAAATCAGTTAAAACTACCCAAACATCTAATACCTAGGGGATCAGCCCACTTTAGCGTATTTCTTTCCTCCTGTTTTAAATGCACAATTGTGGAGGGAGGAAACAGGAAAGCAAGTCAATCTACATATTAAGGTTAGTATGATACCCCATGCTTTCAGCTAGGGCAATCTACCACCTCAGTTTGCATGAGGCTGAGGGGTTTCCTGGGATGTGGGATTTTCAGCCCTAAAACCATGACAGTCAAGCAAATGGGATGGTGGATCACTCTACTTTCAGCCTTCTGTTTTGTTCCCAGCCTCCTTCGTACTGAAATATGCATGTGTTTTAGGCTGTAGCTTCTTTCACTTTTCATCATCAGTCAACATTCTTCATCTAGTTTTCCAAAGTTTGTTGAGAGAACTTACCTTCCATGAGGCCCCTCCATTCTCTGTTGTCAAAGGTGGAGGACTATGTTTTATCTGAACTCCATTACTGCTATTTTAATGGGCTTTCAGCTGCTTCCTCAACAAGAAGATGCAAGATGCTTTTAAGTTTCACATACCTGTACAGCAAGGATCAAGGATGGCTCAGCCCTGGCTCCAATTCTCAGGAAACCCTCCCATGTATGACTTGGACTTTATTTGCCCTTAATGTATCATCTTCTGCCTCTATTTAGTTGTTTTTCATGATCAAAGAAGACCTAGTTGGTTCTAATGTGATCCTAAATATAAATAGAAACACTGTGTTAACATAGGAAGTTGGGTTGTAAAGAAAAGTCATCCAAATGTTTTTGAGCAGTCATTTTTTACAATATCACGTAAATAAACACACATAAAAATGTGATGCTTATAAAAAAAACTTTTGAACTCACAAGAATAGAGCCACAGATTTAGGAATGACTTACAGATC
This sequence comes from Taxidea taxus jeffersonii, assembly GCA_003697995.1. Lineage (NCBI taxonomy): Eukaryota > Metazoa > Chordata > Mammalia > Carnivora > Mustelidae > Taxidea > Taxidea taxus. The sequence goes on from RCUC01140380.1 coordinate 34,161, forward strand.
GTTTTAACCCTGTATGTTTCTTCCTATTTGTGGGAAGCATCATTTTAAAATATGGAGGAAATGATGGTTGTGAGTTAGGTTTAATTTGAAATATGTTAGAATCTTGGCAAGTCCTTTTTAATATAAATCAGATAAGGCTCAGTCACTCAAGCCTATATCAGAGAACAATTTTCTAAGAAACATTCTAAATAAGAACAGATGATAAAAAGGTAAACTGCTCACCTGACTTCTCATCCCATGATTTTAATTCTTGGGTGCATTTTTCTTTTTTCCTTTGAGGACTTGAAATAGTATCCACGTTCCCATCCTAAATATTTTTTTAAAGATTTATTTATTTGGGATTTTGTCGGAGAGGAACAGAAGGAGAGAGAGTACCTGAAGCAGGCTCCACACTGAATATGGAGCCTGACACAGGGCTTGATTTCACAATCCTGAGGTCGTGGCCTGAGCTGAAATCAAGAGTAGGATGCTTAACTGACTAAGCCACAAAGGCGCCCCAATAACACCCATTTTAGTATGTCATTTAGACATCATCTGGGGACTCTTCTTTTCACACTATGAGGTCCATTGACATTAATGGGAGTATGGACATAGTTTAAGCAATTGGGATCCCTGTAAATACATTTTCTTTAAGATTTTTTATTTATTTGACAGAGAGAGAGAGAGATCAAAAGTCGGGAGGGAGAAAAACCAAAAGAGACTCTTAATGTCATAAAACAAACTGAGGGGGGATGGTGGGTGGGGTGGTGGGGTTACATTATATGTTTATATAAAAATTTAAAAAATTAAAAAAATAAAAATTAAAAAAAAAGAGATAGATGACCTTAAAAAAAAAAAAAGTAGGCATAAGAGCAGGCAGAGAGAGAGGGGGAAGCAGGCTCTCTGCTGAGCAGAAAGCCCGATGTGGGGCTCAATCCCAGGACTCTGAGACCAGGACCTGAGCCGAGGGCAGCCGCTTAACCCACTGAGCCACCCAGGCGTCCCTCAGTAGTAAAAATTTGTATTTTGGGACGCCTGGGTGGCTCAGTGGGTTAAGCGGCTGCCTTCAGCTCAGGTTGTGATCCCAGCATCCCGGGATTGAGTCCCATATCGGGTTCCTTGCACGGCAGGGAACCTGCTTCTCCCTCTGCCTCTGCCTGCCACTCTGTCTGCCTGTGCTCTCTCTCTCTCTCTCTCTAACAAATAAATAATTTTTAAAAATGTGTATTTCATGATTATTTAAGCTATAAACCCTTCAACATTTTGTAAGATGGTGATTTCACAGATTTCATTTTCAATCAAACAACTCAAATAATTTTCAGTTCCTTAAATCACACAATACAAGAGCATATTTCCCAAATCTCTAATTTAATGTACATAAATGTCTTGAATCAGAATAAAGATTTGTGATGAACTCATGTCCCCAGAGTATGATCTTGGTTATAAGCCTTCTGTGGACTTATCTCCATTTAAATATTTGACTGTAAAAGACATGAAGTTCATGTATATCAAGTGAAGGTGGAAGGAGAAAATTTTCATAAGGGAGTTTTCAGAACTATGGAATTCTGAAACTGGGGAGAAGTGGTTACTTTGAAGAAACTAAGGGTTATCTGTGAGATTACTGTGGATGTATGAAGTCTTACACTTCACTTGGGTCCCTATGCTTCTCTCACTCTCAGAGAAGAAGAATCAGAACCTACTCAGCAGCTTTGTTGGGCTTCCTCAAAATCCAAGACAGTGACCCAATTTGTCAGGGTTTGTGTGAGCCAAGGCAAGCATGAAATGTGTTGGGAGTCTGAATGAAGACTTAGGAATGAACAAATTACAGTTCTCTACTATATTATCCTACTGTAGACACAAGAACTCAACAAAGTGTCCCTAGCCCATGAGTTGGGTTCCAAGTAGATTTCTTGGAATTTGTTTTCTCCAAAGAATTAACATTATATGTAGAATTTAGATTTTTAACCAAGATATATATATGTTGTATTGGTAACAAACTTTAGACCTTGACCATTACATGTGACATTGTTTACCAAAAAAGAAGCTCCAAACGAAGTTACAATTCCCAGATGCTATGAGAATATCTTTCCCATCTTAACAATAATAGCAAACTCTTCCTCTTGTCTAAGGCAACACTGGCCCACCAGAAGAAAATCAAGAATTCAAGGCATCATTAAAACAGAGATCCCAAATCTCCCTAGCACAGAGAGGACTAAACATGGAAGGGATTTTATGATCGGGGTTTAAACATGTGGTATACAATTATAAATTTCCAGGCTCAAAAAGTAAGCATTTTCCCAGGATACATAATATCCTGTTCATTTCAACTTTAGAAATATCAGCTTCTGTGACTGAAACTCAGTCACAAAAAAAGATAGGAGGTGGGTGATACTTATGACAGAAAAAGGAAATAAAATCTTTTATGTCTACTTCATATAACAAGATCTATAGACTTTAATGACCTCAGAAGATTTGACTGTATCCTTGATTGTAGAAATTAGACACAGTAATGGAACACTTGGTTCTTCTCTTTTCCGGAGGCCGTCTTAACACCGCATGAGTGGTGTGCTTAATTTTTCTGGCGTTTGGCCATGTTATATACACAAGCCATGCTGACCAAATGTCTCACATTTTAGCCAGAATGCTCTGATTCATATAGCAGTGATGGGAAAAAAATGTGAATTAATGATTCTTGGCGGTTACCTGACATTACATTTCCTATCCTTTCTACACCCTCCTGCAAAATATACACAATGTTAAAATTTAAAATTCTGACATTTATAATTCTCTTCTTCTAGTAATGTGCTTCTTCCCTTTGGCAAATTCATCCCTAGGGGCCTGGGTTTTCTCACTCATAAAATGAGGGAATTATATACCGAGTAATATCTGAGAGTTTTTCAAACTGAGAAAGTTCATGGTACTACTTATGTTTATACTAGGATTGTACAAATGCATAAATATATTGTGAATAGTGAGAACTAAGTTTTCATTTCTGGGGGAAAAAAGATATAAATAGGGAAAGGGGAACAATAGAATAAACTCTGGTATTGGGTTGAAACTAAAGGTGTTAGTATGAATTCATGGTTTTTAATATATATACAGATGAATACACAGAAATGCAGATGTGTACCTGGATTACTATACAGACATATATTTTCTGCTTTGTCTGCTGAGAGGACCTAGAAGCAATGATAAGCCTTAGCAATTAGCACACCTAGAGACCAGATGCTAGCTCAAAATACTGGTCTCCAATAAAAAGGAGCCAAGGCTCCTTGGAGAAAGTGTTGATTACAGGACTGTGATAGGGAACATACGACACAAGCCCAGAACATTCTGTGGTACCGAGAAGTAAAGACTTGCTTGAAAATGATGGGGATGTCAGAAGAACACTGAAGCCAATTTGGAAGAGCTTCCCAATGTCCAAACCTGAAATAATTTGAGTGAAAAAATAAACTACAATATAAAAGACTATAAACTATAGAATAAAAGAAATATCCACAAGTCCAGACTCCTATCAATCAATCAGTCAGTAGGGGGGCGGAGACTACTCTTCTTTACAATAGAATTCTAACAATAAATATTTAAAAATGAGGAAGAGAGAAACATC
>ML104121.1:0-30774 GCA_003697995.1 Taxidea taxus jeffersonii
GAGAGGCACACGTAGCTCACAGCCTGACCTTATTCAGCTGAGATGGGCATTCTGGGGCCAGCTCGCTGCCACCGTTCCCTGTTAAGGTTAAAATATTGTTGAGTTGATTGATGATGAAGCTCTGATCGTGTTACTCTCCTACTGAAATAATTTTTGACTGTGTTCCACCTGCCGCAGAAGCAGATCCAGATTCCTTCCTCTGACATCCGTGGCTTGTCGTGGTCTGACCCCAATCTGCTGTCCCAGTTGTGGCTCTTAATTCCAGACTTCAGGAGTCCTGTGATGCAGACGAGCTGAATGGCTCTCTGAATCCGCCCCTCACTTTCCCTCCTTTGCATTCATTTATATCTGTCGTTCCTTGGAGATGCTCATTGAGCTGACCGTCCTTGTCCTGTCTTAGACAGTTGGCAGCTGCCATGACAAAACGCCGTATGAGCTGGGCGGCTCAAGCAGTAGATGTTTACTCTTGGTGGTTCAGGAGGCTGGCAAATCCAAGAGCAAGGTTCCAGCAGATTCAGTTCCCTGGTGAGGACCCTCTTCCTGCTTTCCTTCTGGGTCCTCACAGGTGGAGAGAGGGAGCTCTGTTGTCCTCCCCTTCCCAGAAGGGCGATAATCCCATCATGGCAGCCTCATCCGCACGACCTCATGGAAACCTAGTTACCTCCTGAAGGCCCTGCCTCCAGTTACCATCACACCGGGGGTTAGGGCTTCAGCGTATGAATTCTGGAGGAACACGAACATTTAGTCCATAACGCTGTCTAAATCCCACCTATTCTTCAAGCTTCTTTTAAAATCCCATCTCATCCATGCAAAGGAGATTGATTCCTTGTTTCCTCCAGCTGTAATGTCCTCTCTTCTCAATTCCTATAACCCTTTGTGTACACCCCTCCTAGGACATTTATGCATTCTGTTGTGTACTATGTTTTGTATGTGCTTTATTTTCTTTACTCGATGCTGAGGTCCTTGAGGGCAGGGGCTGTTAACTTTTTATTCTATGAACCACTGACCTTTAACCCAGAGTCTCTGAGGACCACACACTTAGCACACAAGTGACTAGGTGCCCCCAACGGCAGGAGAGCCTCACGTGGGTGGCCCAAGGACTTCTGTGTGTGACAAATATGTTGGTAAAGCCAGGGTCCGTCGTGATACTTCGAGTCTGCTGGCTGCTCAGTATTTGACACATAACCCCCGAGCTGAGGGGTTCCTCCAGTGTGGTTTTCTTGACTATTCCTTAAGGGGATGAATTACGTATTGCTCTCCCGTATCAGTGAGGAATCTTGTGTGTGCCTCCGAACATGCACAGCCCCGCGCTGACATGGGAATGATGGGGCCAAACTCGCTTTAAAATAATCTGCTCCTATCTCCTTGGTGCGACTTTTGTTGTTGATTTAAAAGAATCCACAAGCAACATCTGTGAGGTGTTAATACTTCTCTCTCTTCATACTGATCCTTAACAGTACATTGTGCCCTAACATTGTACCACGGGCCTCAAAGATCATAATAAGACGTTCTCCTTACAGGAGAACCTGATTGTCCTTTACGATTCTTCAGAGCACAGGAGGGATGACTCGTGACTGTCACCTCCACGGCCACCACCACCACTAAGGAGAGCCACTGTATCCGTCCATCCTTTATTCAAGTGGACTTCAGTGAGTCATTTTACTTATGGCACCCATTACATATATTCTCCTGGGTATACACGAGGCCCAGAAAACTCAAGTGCCTGGATAACTTCTAATTTTTACCGCCAACGTAGTATTACCTGTGTGTTGTTATTCTCCAGAGTGAAATAATCAAAATACAAATTGTCGCGGCAACCCACCCGTGTAACTTTGTTTAAGGGCTGTGAGCTCTGTCTTCCCGAGGAAGCTGCTCTTAGTGCCATGCCGGGACTGCTCCTCATTTGCATAATTGCAGGCAGAGGAGATGTTCACCTGCATATTTAAATTATATATGTTTCCATTTCGTTAATGAAACACCACCAAAGTTCAGGAGCGAGCCTGTAGGTTATCCTGACTGCTGATTCCCTTGTACCAAAAAGCAACCGCCGCGTAAGAGCAACAGAGATGACCTTTTGCTGAGGGGTTGCAAGTTATATTACTACTAGTCATCGCTGCTCAAACACCAAGCACCAGGCACTGGGCAGAATACAGAAAAGAATCCTCCCCGTCAAGTCCCTACCACCCGAAGCACGACGGAGAGAACAAGGAGAGATCATCTCCTAAGCGTGGGCATCAGAACCCCCGTCCTCCTCCTCGCTGCCCCAGAGCAGTCTTCCTATTTTCATTTCCATGCTAACAAGGTAGACCTGTCCTAGCGTGTGTGCTGAAGAGGTTCTTTCATGCTCACGGCCTGGGGAGCTTTAACATAGTTAGATGTACTCTAACAGCAGGTTGCCATCAAAAAATTCTATAATAGGATTAAAATAAAAGAGAAACGCACTTGCCGTGGAATGGCAATGATTATTTAACACGTTTCAAGTGCTTGGTGGGAAGGTGCCGCACAAACACAGCAGACAGGCCCGCTGTGTGGGTGTGTAGCCTTCTTAACAATCAGGGTTTTGTGTTGTGATCATGGATTTTCAGAGCTTGGCTTTGGAGGGTATCCGAAAGCCCTACGGCGAAGCTCTGGGAAAAGTCACTGTCGCTATCGGGGATGCTCAGATTGATTTGTGCTCGCTTATGCACTTGCCGTCTGTCCACCGCACTGAGACGGTGAGCTCTAGGAGGGCGGGAATCTGTCTGCCCTCTTCCCCCTTAGTTCCCAGGGTCTAGAGCTGTGCTGGGCACATTCCAGATGCTCCACGAATGGGAGTTCTATGACAGAAAGTGTTCCAAGCATGGGCTCTGTGGTCAGATTGCTAAATGTGACCTTGGACAAGTTTCTCAATGATAGTCAGCCTCAGTTCTCTCATTCCTAAGGTAGGGGTGACAATGCCACGATTGTCTGGCACTCTTCCTAGGACACCTGAAGTGCAGCCCCGATTTCCGTATCTGGCCCACTGGGCTCCACAGACAGCTGCTGGGAGTGGGCGTGCTAGGAGAACCTCGGCTTCAGGGTCCATGGCGGCAGAAACAGCTTTTGGAGATCTCTGCTTCTTCCTGCCCCCCTCGGAAGATTCATCACCCGTGGCTTCTGGAGAGAGAGCAGGTGGTGGTGGTATCAGAGGGAGGGAGAGATGCTTAGCATATGCCCGGGAGGGGCTATGGAATGGGCCAATTGAACCCAACGCCTGACACTCCCAGCTTCAGGGTCCTCTTGGGACACAAGGAGGGTGATCTCAAAGAGCAGTTTCTTCTGGAGTATGGAGAAGGGGCCTTATGGATGGTCATGTCCTTGGTGTTATCAAAATCTCCCCTAGTCTGAACTCCCTGTCCTCATGAGCTTTGCCCGGCCACCTCACCATTAGGCCCCCGTCTCTGGCAATATCTTGCACCTGCCAGCTTTCCATCCTTCCTGGCTGCTTTCTTTCATCTCTGTGTTGGTGGTTCTCTATTTGCGGCCCCTCTCTCCTCCCACCAGATGCCTTTCCCTCCCTTCTCTGTCCTACTCTGTGCCCCAGGAGAATTGGCCCCCACTCTCTGTACCCACCCCTGCTTCCTTGCTCTTTGATTTCCAGTTGGATTGTGCCTATGGGAGGCACTGGGAAGAGATCAGAGGGTGGAAGAAAAGGCAGATGGGGGTTTTTCTTCCCCATAGGCGTGCCTGTGTGGCACTGTGATTCGGCTTTATCCCTCCACCTCTACAGCGCTGACCTGACAGCCCCGGCTTCAAGCCTCCCGCATACTCCTTGGACTCTGGTAACACTATTTCCTCCCACTCCCCTGTCAGATCTAGGGATGGAGATGGTTTCCTGCTGTGGTCAGCCTCTGAGGGCCATGCCGCTCGGTAGTTCTCTTGACTGTTGGCTGTGCCCGGACCTCTACAATCTGCCTTCATTCAGCCTCTTCAACTATCTGAACTATCTGAAGGAAATTCTGTTGCCTGCTCAGACACTGACTGATGAAGCCTGCCGAGGTGCCCATCTTAGAGAACCCCCAGGGTCCTGTCTTTCCTCTTTCCTTTTCTTCACAGCAGATTTTCCGAAAGTGTCCTCTCAATACTTAGGATGTCCTCTCTAAGGTTTCCACCACGTCCTTGCTCTTCACTTTCGAAGAATCTCACCCTTCTCCAGCACACTGAGCTCTTCCCTACAGACTGAGGATCATCCAATTCATCCAGGGAAAAATACCAGCAAATATTTAGGGAGCATCTAATGTGTGCCAAGCACTGTTGTAGGCCTGGATTGTGCCAGTGAGCAAGTACTCAAGGATTCATGCCCTTATGGAGCTTGCATTGTTGGGGGTCAGATCTGTGCTGTTGGCTCCTTGCCAGATCTCCAGAGCCATTGTGGTTTTCTACAAGGACCCACTAGCTTAAGATATCTGAACCCAAATTCACTGGAACCCAAACCCCAGACTTGTCTGTCCCTTGCCAAATATGGCACCATCGCCCCCTGCCCAGTTTTTCCCATGTCATGTCATCTTGTCCTTTCCCTTCATCTCCAATCAGATTCTTTCAAGTTTGCCTTAGAGTTCTCTCCAGACTATCTCATTCACTCTCCATTTCTAATCCTTTGGCCACAGGTAAGGCTCTCACCATCTCTCACCTGGCCCCCTGCAATGGCCCCTTACCTCGTCCGCCAGTCTCTACCCTCTTTCCGCTCTTCCATCCTTTCTCATCATGGCTGCCGAAGTTAGTCTCTAGATGACTTCCTTGCTTGAAGAATTCTGCCAGCTCCCCATTGCCACACTTCTTGGCAAGACATTCAGTTTCCCATCACTGTGGATCTCCTGCCTTCTGCAGCCCCACACCTACTATGGACTTGGCTACCCTCCTGCCTCAGCTCCCTGCCCCTGCTTGGCCACCTGAGCCTCCTCGCTTTTTGCTCACACCCTTTCCCCAGATTACTGTCATCTCCCTCGCCCCCTTTCTTGTCAGACAAGGCTCTCCCAGAGACCTTCTCGGTGAGGTTTTCCCTGACCCTTCCCAGAAAAACTGATTCTGCTGTCCTTTTTACTCCCACAGTCTTTGTTCTTCCCACTTAAAATGTTGTTGTGTTGCCAGTTATATAAACACTCTGTCTCCTTCTAGCCTGGGAGCTCTTTGAACCCAGGACTTTTTTTTTTTGAGTTCTTGCTGGTTGGCACAGAGTGTAGCCTAGAGTTGTTAGGGCATGGTATGTCATCCATCTGAAATGGCTAATCCACACCATCACACTGCTCTTTGGCAAAAGTACTTTCTAAGTCCCCGCTTTCCCTTCTTGCCACCAGCCTGGTCCACTGCGGGTAGCTGCCATGCCATCCATGGAACGCATTCCTGCCTCCAGTCTGTCCCCTGATATCTGGCACAACAGCCAATGTACCCAGTAGCTAATAGAGTAGCACCCCAGACCTAGCAAACTGAAATAATCTTTGGACCTCTGTTTTATTTTATTTATTGTACCTATTTATTTATGTACATATTTAATTTATGATAATGTACAGATTTGTAAGAACACCCTTTATAGTCCCAGAGGTCGGAAAGGTAGCGCCCTCTTGGGGAGGGCACCCGAGGCAGGAGCTTAAACCTCAGCCATGTGTGATTCAAATGTTACCAAAGCCCGGAGCCTGCTTGCCTGCTCGTCTAGCCACAGCCCGGAGCCTGCTTGCCTGCTCGTCTAGCCACAGGGCCCCTGTCCTTACCCTCCCACCCCAGGCTGTTGGAACTTCTGTCCCTTTTCAAGTGGGCCATGGATTGGCTGTGATGACTGAGGGGCATGTCACCTGCCATGGGGAGAGAGGAGATAGACAGGACTTAACCCCAGGTAGTAGTTCCTGTGATCAATAGCCGCCTGGAGATGGCTTCACTAATAATAACCTGGCCAGAAGCATCACCGAAATCCTCTGCTCTGGTTCCCAAACAGCTTGGGAGTGGGGCCAGCCCAGGCCTCTGAGGTTCGTGTTGCCAAATTTTAAAGTGCCCTGAGGTTGGAGGTTGGCTTCAGATGTAGAATTCCTTTATCTGGGGTGATCTGATCTTTTCTACGTTCAACGCCCTGATCCTTTCCCGCTCCCCCCAACCGACCAACTAAGAAACCAGACAACAAAGTTTGATGCACAAGCACCAGGGAGAGTCTCCTCTAGAGCCACCTTTATGGGGTTAACCTGACACTACCCATTTGCATTCACAAAGTGCCCACCTCCAGCCTCAAATGATAAAGGGGAAAGGCAGAGCCCCCCCCCCAGGGCGGCTGAAGCGGCCTGTGGGCAGAGACCTCCAGTGGATGGGAAAGATGAAGTGAAGGATGAAGAGGCTGCGTGCCCCTTTCTCTCAGTCAGTAAAAAGCTTGAAACTGATTTTGATTTTCTGAAAGTTAATTTGGTACCACATTGCGAATCTACAGTATACACTTTCCTGTGTTTCAGCACAAAGTAGATTTCCAGCAGCTGAGATAGTCTCTCGACTTCCTGATGACCTCCCAAGTGGAGCTCACAGCTGCAAGGACTGTTTCTGACAGCCGGGTGGGGGAGGGAGGGGGCGTCCCCCCAAGCTCCCTTGTCTTCCCAAAGGAGGACTCTGGGGAGATTTCAAAAAATAGCAGAGGAGAGAGCAATGAGATTACATTCTTGAAACATCACAAGCAGGGGCCCATCGGGTCCTGCATTCTGCGTTGGCTGAGGCCCATGCCCAGGACAAGACTGGGGAATGAACACAATGTCAGTGGGGTCTCCTGTGCACTCCAAAATGCATGCTCCTGGGTCGTGGAAGAAATTCCAGGAAGCGTTTAAAGTGCAGAGCCAAGAAATTGTTAAAAATGCAAAAGTATCGACCTTATTTTCATTGCAATATGAGGGCTGACTATTACATAACCGGTACCGTTTTCATCTGTTCCTCAGAGGAAGGAGGTTCAAAGACTGAGAAATAGCTCACCGTCTTCCTCTTCTTTCAGGTGACTGTGGAGGATGAATGACGTTGCTGTGGTTCTGACGTGGGTGTATTGTCCGATTTGTATTGCCATTTGCAGGGAAAATGCATTTTTCATATGAGGCTATCCTGATTTGGACCCTTTTATTTTAATTTTTCAAATTTATTCAAGAATTGCTGACTTTTCAATTCGAACATCAATGGTCTGTATAAGGTTCGTTTTCTTTTCTCCATTTGGAGAAATTTTCTCCAAGTGGATATTTTCTTCCCCTTAGAAAAGCCACGTTCTTTTTACACCTTTCTGCTGAATGAGCCTTCTAGAAAACGGCCACTAGATGGCAGTATCACTGCATAGCTGAAGAGTATCTGGCCGGGGATAAAGAAAATAAGGCTCGTTTCTGTCTTCCTCGTCCTGCAAAATCCAGAAGGTGGCAGATTTTAGCTATTTATGAAAGCACGAGTGCGGAGAACAATGTTGCCTTTTAGAAAAAATTATTTTTATTTATCTTTCCAGAAGGAGAGATTATGAGCTGAATAAAATTATCTGTGATATTTAAAATATTTGAAAATGTTTCACAGTTTTAGAGTATGTAATACAAGCTGAAGGACCAGCAGAGCTACGGTGACACAAAATCAAGGTGAAATTGACCAATAAATTGAGAACTCCATTACAGGGACAATTTTCCCGAGTTTGAGTCATAGTGTTTGAGTGATAACCTAAACCTGTCTAAACTTTGTGGAACACTGATGGCGAAGATGGAAGGAGATAGTGAGGAACACTGGAGGAGGCGGCCGACCGCAGTGTGGGCGCTGATGTTTATGTATTTTCACCAATTTTTCCAGGCTTCCGGAGGACTTTCGGCAGAGGGTTCTGTTCTCTTCAAGGTTACTGATTACCTGAAGGGATCCTGGTTTTAAAAATGAAAAATGGCAGCTTGAATACAATCATCCAATTCAGAGAGGGATCATGTACCCTAGGCAAATTTTCTGGCTATCGGGGGCATTGGCAAGGAATGCGAAACCTCATCCATCCTGTGGAGGGCACGGCCACAGTTTCCATTCATCACCACACACCTTGGGTGAGTGTGTGCTGGCTTCTTCTAAGGGAATATCCGTTTCTTAGTTTGGCCCCCGCAGCCGTGCGGGTGGGCTCGCCTTCTCACCTCCTGCAGGAAATACACATTCATGAGAAGGTGCTGAGGGGTGGTGGGACTGCTGGACAGCAGGATGGTGGCTGGAAAGTCATTCTTCTGAGTGACAGCTCTACTTGGCTCTTGGCACTCCAATATGTCAGGAAACTGGTGTTCTGACTGGCGTCATTTATCTCATTTAAATATTCCAGAGAGAGTAGCCTCCCCACTCAAGTTAGATTCATTTTCGTCTTCGTGTTCTAAAAGGGACTGGCAGCTTCTCACAAGTAGAGGGAGGGGAAAAAAAAAGGGAGAAAGAAAAAAAATGGTGAGGACATGCACCAAGTGAGTGATGTATAAGGTGAACACAGAATTCAATATCTAGGATGAGGACACATATGTCTTGGACCCCAGATATATAGCTCAGAACTGATGGAGAAATGGGCAGGAAGAGAGATAATCTTTATCTCTGTTCCCAAGCCTTTAGAAATACCTAAGGCTAAATCACCCTGAGAAGAAAGTAGGAAATGAAGACTGCTTCAAGCCCCCCCGTGAGATTTCAGAGAGCCGTCCACTGGCTGAGCACAGGTCTCCGTCTCTGTCTGTCTGTCTCTCTCTCTTTTTTAATTTTTCTGAGTCATACCCTGAGCTCAGTTGGTATATGGAAATAACTGTAAAATGTTTGGGTCCAGACTAAGATTCTGGATTTCAGTGTTCACACCGGAAGAATTGCTGGACTTGTACTTGGGTTTACCGTCTCAAATCTTCGTAAGCAGTGGGTGGGTGGGTAGCATTCCCCACAGCCTAATTCAGTCCTCAGAAAACCATGTTAGAATATTCATTTTTCTTCCCCTTAACATTTCAGATGCCTGCTCATATATGTGTGAGTTTATGTCCGTACTAACCACACAGTCTTTCCGATAACCTGAGTCTTTTTTTAAAAGTTTGTCATCCCTGCAGCAGACTTTGAATAGGTTGGGAGTAACTGTCGTTAGAACGATGAGAACAAACTTTGGTGCCCAAAAGGAGAGAGTCCATTGTATGTTACATGGTCTCCTGTGTTCAGTTACTGCCTATTTCTTCTCCACAAAGAGGGTCTATGATTGAAGAAGTGAAAAGGGACTCAGGAAATGCTTTGGTAGTCACTAGCTTGTGAAGTGTGAAGTCCATTATCTGCATTGGTCCTAATAATCCTGGAAGTCCCATCACAGCCAAACCAATGCACCGGAACTGATGTGCTGTGCGTTTCCTTGAATGTCAGGAAAATTCTTCAGTCCTCCAATCAGCTGACTTAGTTAGCCTCTGGCATTCCCTGGTAAAGTGCCATGTCAGTGAATCCTACTGGTGTAGCTTCGTTATCCTTGCAAATGTTTCCATCTCAAACTTTGCAATTGTAAGTAGATGGGGAAACTCCAGCAAATCCCTTTCGGGGTGGTGGACCTGCAAAGAGCCAGCTCTTCTAACTCCTACGTTCCGGGAGGACTTAGACCTTTCCCAGGTGCCCTGCAGACCTTCATCTCATTAGCATGCTTCAGAGCTGGGGGCTCCATGTTTGTTTGCCCTTGTACAGGCTGGGAGAACGGGATGTAGGCACCGGGTGTCTTTCTCATTGCTGGGGCAGGAGAAAGGGCATCTCTGGTCCTTGCAGGAATTTGCTTTGTTTAGTTCTGTTTACTTACTCTTTGCAGTAGTTGTAAAGCAGATAAATCAGCAGGTAGGAACGAAGAGTCTGGCTCTCTTCTACCCTAAACAGGACTGGCAAGGACTCCTCCAGCTCTCTGCTCTTCACTTTCCTTGTTGAGCAAATGGGCATGATAATGCCTGCTCTCTTGCACTGGGGGCACCTCACGGGTCAGCGAGATTTGTGAGATCATTTTGATGAGAACTATTTACTATACCCAATGTGAGGAGGTTTTTGTTTTATAATTAACCATGAGGAAGGAGAAAGGAGACCTAGATGCCCTCTGTACAGCTCACTGTGTATTTCTGGTTTGTTTCCCTGCCGGCTCAAGGTAGGGCACCCCCTCCTGCCTTTTGTAAGTTAGATGTGGCTATTATGATTTCCTTCTTGAGGAACATGAGTGTTGCTTTCAGGATCTTTAGGAATCTGGTTGCTTTAGGAATCTGGTCTGAATGGCTATTTTCTGCCCCCCTTACCTGAGTCACTCTGAAGAATTTTTAGAGATGGAACTTTCATCAGCCGGAGTCCCTGAAGGGATCACGATGAGCAAAGCCCCCTTCACACCCCATGTTGTGTATTTAACTTCAGGTAGGGCATTTTGTAAAAGTAAGAAGCAAACTTTTGTGTACTCTGAGATTTTGAGATTATTTTTTATCACTGTGAAACCTTGCCTCCTCTGAGTGATGCATGGGAATTACATTCTGATGCATTTCCTATAGGCTCAGAAGGCAGTGATAGGTTTCTGAGGTTGTCTGATATGTTTATAAGGTTCTACATTATGTGGTCTTTATTATTTCTCTTTTCTCTGCCTTTGATTAATGACATTCTTCTGTTAAGGAGAACTTTACTGGCCCTTGGCCCGTATGTTCTATTTTCCTGGCACACTCTCCTCCAGCTTCTCCCCCTATCGCCCACCTATCATTTAGGTTCTGGTGGAAACATTACTTTTACGGAGACATCTTCCTTGCTTTTCTGACGGCTCCTTCTTTATGCCCAAGCACCTATGCCATCTTTATCAGTATTTAAACATTGTACTATAATTGCCTTTTCTGGGATGTCTCTCCATGTGACATTTTCTTGTATCTTTATCATTTGGTTCCAGTCTCTAACTAATCACAAATGCCATATTTAAAAAAAAAATAACCTGAGTGATCGAGAAGGGTACTTAATGAATATGGAATCTGGATTTTTTTCGCCTGTGTCCTGTCTTTTTTCTCCCTCTGCAGTACTATTGTCTAACTTGGCCAAAATGAGAATGTTTTGGTGGGTGAGGATGGCGGGGATGGGTCACACCTCTGACTTTTCACCTTCAGCTCGTCTGTGGGGTCACCACAAGCTCCCAGTCTGGGAGACAGCTTCCCCCACTGCCTCTGGTTCTCTGGTCCCACATCCATGAGGGCCTCCCCTCTGGTGATTGTGTTGTTCTTGCTTTTTGGAGTAGGACACAGGAAGATCAGAGAGGATAGCAAGAGTGACCTGCAACAGAAATAATTCATCTCTGTCCCTGAAATTGGTCCTGTAAGTTGGGTGATAGGCAAAACCTTAGGGGTGGGAGATACTTGCTGACATTAACTGTTGATTCTCTTGCCTGTTTGGGCTGCTGTCCAGGGTGCTGGGCCCATAAACCATCATTGATCCTGTTCTCAGCCACCCCCCCCCCCACCCATAAGCAGTCAAGGATTAACCTCTTACTTTGCCTCAATTTATTTATAAAAATGATATCGATGCCATCACCATCAAAAACAAAGGAGTTAACATTTCTGGGGTGCTTCTCATGTTCCATGAACTTAGCTAAGGGCTTTGTAGGTGCAATTTCATTTAATGTTTGAAACAGCGTTAATGTGAAGTTAGTGCCGTTGCTATTTACATATGAGAAATTAAGGCTCAGCGTGGTGAAGCATCTTGCCAGTGTCACACAGCTGGTAAGTGACAGAGATGGGACTTGAACTAAGCAAGGTCTTTTAATTTCACCAGGTTTTTCCTCTTATATTCTGTGGCCCAGAGGCTGCAATGCCTTCAAGTAATTATATAATTTCAGGATCTAATGAAATTAAGGAGAGCAATTTTTTGATAGATGTGTCTCATCCAGCCTCCTTCACATCCTACTGAATGAAGGGTCCGCTGCTTGGCCTCTCCTTCAATCCAATCCCAGTCATTGCCAAAATCTGGAAGACTACCCCTGACTTCAGACTGTTCCTTTTGGCACCTCTTCAGGAGAAGAAATTTTCCTGGAGATATGATTTTGGCTGGCACTGAGGCAGCAAAGGGACCTTTAAAAAGAAGCATTATGGTTCTTTGGCATCATCATTCTGGGGTGCTGAGATATAATGAAACAAGGAACACCCTGAGAGCCAAGGTCATTATGAATATAATTCAGATTTTAAATTGCTATTTGTGGAAAAATATTCCTTCAGCTTGGTTGAACCAGGTTAAATCTCTATAGCAATTATATTTACAGGCAATTGCTTGGCCCTGTACTTCCCTTTGCCTATGCAGACACAGTAAGCTTCTGAGTTAGTAGGCGGTAGAGCAGTACATAAAAACAGAATATTGTTATTGCTCTCATTAAGAGAGACCCTGATTCTTTTAAGTCTGTTCTAACAAGAGGCTTTGGAAAAACAAGAGAAATTTCCGAATATCTGATTAATTTAGATTGAGCAGTTAACGAAGTGATATAGTTAACAGTCCTCTTAGCATCACTCATTAGGTAGGCTGCGTGGGAGGCAGCCTTCGACTTGGGAAGGAGGCTGTTCGAAGCAGGTACCACGACGGATCTGTGAGTGAGCCCAAGTGAGTCTTGTAAGCAGTCCGGTTCCTGCCTTGGAGGCTTACAGAGGTTGAAAAATCTGCTTTTGGTGGTATGTGGTGCTGGGCTGGTTTTCATTCTAGCAGAGGACGGCATTGCCAGAGAAAAAGTGTTACTTTCACAGTTCGTGTTTTCTTTAGAGGTGATGGCTGTGCTGCTCCTCTCGGGGCGAACTGGTGGAGGCAGGCTGGTTGCTCCCCAGTTCCTTCTACACTGACCCCAGGACCTTCTGCTCCTGCGATCTGTTGGCTGGGGCTGTCACTGGGTGTACGTGGTGGCAGTCATGGAAATTAAACCACTAAGAAATCGGCCACTACTTGAATATATCCAGACGTGTCTCCAAATACCATGTGTCCTATCTGATGTTTAATTAGCGAGGCCAGGTGAAACTGACCTGGTTACGATAGGGTCACTTTGAATGGCTCTAATTAATAAGGGGCTCCTTGATTCATTGCAGGTCACCTGGAGAAAGGGGTAAAACAGGCATTTTTGAAGCAACTCCAGTGGTGGTGGGGACATCTAAGCCTTTCCAGATGGGAGCTGTTGTAAGTTGAGGAAGCTCCCAAAACAAGTGTTTGGGGGTGGGGACAGCTTAGACAGCAATTCAAGGGCTGAACGGTGGAAGTGAGCTGGCCCTGGGAGAGAATCTTCCTTAAGGTCTGGGAATGAGGGGTTGGCCAAGAGTCATCCAGCGAGAGTTGCTGGATTATCTGGAGATGGTGTCTGACGTCGTATAATAATCAGTGAAACTGGGTTGGTCCATGCATGGAAGAACGACCCTGATGCCCAGTGGTTGGACAGGTATGAGCCAGGTGGAAGGCGGTGGGGGCCAGAAGGGCTGTGCACATGCAGCAAGGTGCTAGCTACCCTGGGTACAAGAAAAAGGTTCCAGCTTCTGGGGAAGAGGGCTGGCAAATAAGGAGAACACTGGAGCCATATCACGCCAGGATTCAGAGCAGGTCTCCAGACTTCTGCTTAGAAGGTGGTGTGAACTGTATTTGACAGAAGGCATGAAGGGAAAGCTCAGTATTACGGATGTCCCAATGTGAGAGAAACTAATAGGACTGTAAAATGGGGTCACCTGGATATCCGGGGCTCACAGTGGGTACTCCACATCCTGAGACTGCTGGATTTGAAAGAAATCTGTTGGAAAGGTGAGATGGGAACCTGGCAATTATAAAGACTCCTCAGATCTCAGGTCTAGAACCCATGCTATGAGTGGAGGCCACGGAGAGCCAACAAAATAGAGGCCACTGCTATGCTAGCCTCTGGCCTGTGTAGGCAGAAGGGCAGAGGGGCATCTGGGCCAGGAGCGGGACTTTCCAGAAACCCAAGATGCTGCAAGTTGACGGGCAGAGAGAGGACTGCTGCCCAGTTCCAAGGAAAGTTCTTCCAGGTCCCATAGAGCCCACCCCTTCCACTAGCCAAGGCCTTGGCACCCATTTATGCACCTAGCAAACAGCTACCCAAATTAAGATGCCAAAAGCAACATCTGAATCCTTTCCGTCATCGACATCTTTAGACAATGTGTCTCGGCCTAGACATTCGCATATAAAAAATTCGTATGGAGTTACTAGCCATATGTTCCAATTCCAGATGTAAACTCTGTAACTCTGAATAAATCCTATTTTCAGGTGTTTATACAGTGTAGAATCTGGAGTTTGACAGCACTGGTTTGAATTTTAGTTTGCCACTCCCTAGGTAATGGCTATGGGGCAAACGATTTCTTTGAATCTCAGATTCCTCATCAATAAAATGGGAATAAGATTGTGCTTGGGCAGATTGGGGATAATGTGTACAAAACGCCTGGCCCAGAGTCACTGCTTAATAACTAGAAGTAGAACGTACATGCATCCCTTGGGAAGCCAGCCTGTTGGACTTGGGGCATTGGGCTACACTGTAGTGAAGTGAGAATGTCAGAAACAATGAGCACATGATTTTATTCATTTTGGCCCTTTTGCCGCTGATTAAAAACCACATGGAGACTCTCCATGATACGTCTGGCTTCTGTTTTGGATTATATTACAGACTGGAGGCACTGGTGAGTTCTGCCTCTCCTCCTGTCCCCTTCTCTCCGGTTGGGTGTAAGGAGACCTGTTAGTGATAGCAGAGTGTCTCCATCTCTGGCTACCAGGATGGGATGAAGGGTTGAGAATTGCTGACACCTGCCTTACGAGCTGGAAAACCCAGAGATACTATATCCCCTTTATTTTCTCTTTAAGGGAAAAATTCATTAGATTGCATTTTGCTTAAGTGTATGCCAACACAAAAGCCAGAAAGAGTCAGTTCAGAAAATAAGATGCAACTTCTCCTTGGTCCAATAGTGGAAAAAGGATTTTCAAATATCCTCTTTTATCTAGCTCAGAAAATCTTACAGAGGTTAATTTACTAACAATTATGGTTCTCACAACAGTAGAATGATTATTTCAAGCTAGACCACTACTCCCAGGATAAGGATTCCTGGTTATCTCACCCCCCCATGCCAAAAAAGGGGCTCTTGTTCCGGGAGGGGGTGACAAGGGAAAAGGAAGGATGGGGTGGCGAGTTGACACTGGGGAGATGAGTATGTATATGTAGTCTCAGGGCAGCTCAGAGGGCAGAGGGGAGATGGTGGGAAATCCAGCTGATGGGAGAGGGGAGCCCTCTGTCCAAGTCTTTCTGGATCCCGGGCAGCAAAACCAGGTCTGTGCCTCAGAAGCCCTCAGCTGGTGAAAGAAGGGATGGTGCTCATTGGGGGGTGGGGAGGGCTGTCAGTCAAAGGCTTTCTTCTGGGTAACAACACCCATAGGTATGAAGAGTGAAGAAGACAAAATGGGAAAGTGGGAAGGGGTCTGGTATGAGTTCACTTGGAAAAAGGTGAACTGGCGATCAGTTCTTTCCATCCTTAAAAAGGGCTTGAGGTTCACTATAATTCTATAGGAAACTGAGGATTTCTTCATTGAATCGGCATTAATTACTTTTTAAATGTAAATTTTCAGCTGCAATCCTGTTTTAATTAAAAAAAAAAAAAACCCTTTGCGTACATCAGGGTAAATCAAAGACTAATTGGTGACCAAATTATAGGGTTTAAAGCACTTTTTTTTTTTTTGCCATAAATGGGTAAAAGATAATTAGGAAATGTGAATACATGCTTTTTCTTTCATTAATAATGAATCATATGGTGAGAACCCATTTTTAGCAAAATAAAAATTGCCATTTTGGACTGAGAGCTTCGATTGCTTTCTGTGGCACTTTATATTTAGAAGTGCTTGTTCATCCCGTGGTGTCTCCTCGTGCCCAGACCCAGGCGAGGCTGGCCAGACAGACTCTTTCGGGACAGCTGTCCTCACGGGACGCGGTGGAGTTGGGTGCCGTGAATGGGATCAAATACGGAGATCTATAAAGTGTTGCCGGGGCTCCCATTTGAGAAGTAGCCTGGGAAGTTGTAGAGAGCTAGGGGCTTTGGTCCGAGATCCATGATCCATGCAAGATCGGAGGCGGAAGCAAGAACCTTCTCGGATGCTGTTTTCTGTGCTTGATGATGGTTTCAGCCCACTTCCTATCAGCCATGGCTATTTATAGTCAGAGGCACCGATTCCGCAGCTGTACAGAGAGTGCCTCTGAGTGCCTCTGAATCTTCTCCCTTTCTCTTCAGGAATATTTACAGAGTTGTCGAGGATAATCACAGGCAAAGGGCGGGCTCGTCTAGGGTATAGAAGAGGTTCTCTTGTACCCTTCAAAGTTTCCTCTTCTCTCTTTGAGGGAATGGTATGTCCTCACCTCTCATTCTCAGATTCCCACATCCCTTTTATAATGGAACAATGATTTGGTCCTTCCCTTGACCTTGCGGAAAAGGTATTTTTCTCTTGGCTATGTCTACAAAGAGTCTACAAGCCTTCAGGTTAGGGTCATTCTATAGGTCAAGCTACAGACACTGGCTGGAAGAGAAGCGACCTGGGGGCAGCCCCAGAAAGCACTGACCCTTTGTGGGGACCATGTCAGGAAGGCCAATGTGACATGATGCCAAGTCACTCATCGGGCATGAGGAGAATTAGAATCTAGGCCAGGTTCTGCCACTGACGGGCCAGAGCTTCGGAGGCAGGTGGGTCCATTCACCTTTCTGGCCTCAGTCTGCTCATCTGTGGGGGAGGGCGCTGTTGACAATGACGTGTCAGGTCTCTTTCAGCTACGGATTTCTGTGATCACTGCAAGGATCATTTTCCCTATTTCTGTGAAACAATAACTGCTCTGAGATTGGAAAACGATCTAACAACATTGCGACATGAATGCAGATGTGTCTTGGAGATTTGCTGAGAACAGTCCCGTTTCCTGCCTACAAAAACAAACCACCCCCAAATGCAGAGGGGGGTACAGTGGTGGTAGAGATGAAGAATAATACCACCGCTTTGTATTTTTACCTTTCATGATAAAACAGTAGTTTTAAAAATCATAAAAACGTACTGGCTTGACAAATGGCACATTTAAAACCCGATTTAGCAAAGGGTTTTTACCTTTGTAATTTTAAAACTGTCACTTGAACTAAAAATATAGGCGAGCAAGTTGGCCTTTCATATTTAATGTTTTCTTTTTTCTCTTTTTATTTGCAATTCATTCTGTTCAGCTTTGATTAAAGAAATAGCAGAAATGGAATGGTGAATGGCCAGCCCTTGGTGAATTCATTCTTGAGAAGATGGTGGACGTGGCTCTCCCACCTGTTCAGAGCTGGAACTTTCCAACACCAGCCCCAGTTGGCTTTCACATGTTGTCCATATATCTTACCCTTAAATGTTAACACAGACTCACATAAGAATATTTGACTTAAAGAGGGCAAAGATAACAGGCTCAGAACCCCAAGGCTTTACATGTTTGTTAAAGCAAGTATGTTATCGTCCCAGATTCATTGGTAATTGAAGCAGCTCAGAAAGAATCTGGAACAAAAACGATAACCCTAGTTGTCCTCGAGTGTGGCATAGTAAAAGCTGTGAGTCAGGATTAATGGAATGTTGACAACATGCTTTCTATTTTGGGCAAGAACCCACTGGGGACCTTAGGCAAGTTGCTACATTTATTTGAACTTGAGTGACCTGATCTGTGAATGGAAGGAGGCAAGCAGATGATCTGGGAGCCTCTTAAGTCTGTAAGTGTGCACTGCTACCCTCCATTCACAGAGCCTGCTCACCAAGGTCACTCGAGCATTTGCTGGGTTCCACAGAGTCAATGCCTATTCAGAGGGACAGCAGAGTACAGTGGGGAGAGAGTGTGACCAGGTTCTGGGGTTGGTCATGGGCCTCGCTGGTATGGGCACCTCGGGGAAACCACCAAACAGCTTCCCTGTTTGTAAAATGGGGATTAGAAGCCTCACTCCTCAGATTGTTTTAAGGCTCAAAGGAGATAACAGACCTGAAAGCTCGCAAAAGACCATATAAGTGGAGGGTATTAGCGGAAAAGGCCCTTTCTAAAGAATATTGATGGAAGCATTTTATGCACACACACACTTCATTATTGAGCTGTTTATTCAGTTATTAGCTGTCACTAGCTTCTGAGTCCAGACTGTTGGTCTATCATATGAGCATAATAGATGTGTTCACAACAATAACAGACCTGAATACTACTCAAGAATCTGGGGCTCATATCCCAGAAATCACGGCCTTGAAGTCCCATTGATCAGTGTCGGGCATTGTAGAATCTCAAGGCCATCAATACCCTCCACCCCGAGGTGAGCATGCTCTTTGTAGCTTCCTTCACAGGGGTTGATTGAAACTCTTCTCGGACATCACCAGTGATGAAGGGGGTGATTGAGGTGAGGAGGAGCCATATGGTATTGAACAGCTTGCTTTGGGCAGAGTCAGTGACAGATGCTCGATGCCCCCTTGGCTCATCACGTTCTTTTCACCATGCTTACAGGCTGGCTTTTATTATTCTCATTTTAAAGATGAGGAAGTCTAGTCTAAAGAGGTTAATTGCATGAAGAAAATTGAGTCACTGAGTGATAGAGTTGGGCTAAGACTAAAGGTCTGACTTTGTCCCTATGCCAGATAGAGCATTTCTTGAGAAACTTCTCTCCATGGACAAATTTCCTCCCCCATCTCTTGACAGCTCTAACAGCTAAAACAAAACAAAGCTATTCCTTACAGCTCAGAGCTGGCTACTCAAAGCCTGGGCCGTTGGCCAGCATCATGGGCCTCACCAGCAGCTAGTTTGACATGGAGAAACTGGATCCCACCCCAGGCTATGACTCAGAATCTACATTCAGCCGGATCCCCAGTGATCCGCATGCACACTGAGGTTTGAAGATTACTAGCTAGAGCACTCACAGCTGGTCGAATTCCTCCTTTTCATGATGTCTCTCTCTATAGGTCTCCTGACTGAGTCAGAACTTTTGTCACAAGCAGAAACATAGGCCTGAGATGACTTTGACTCTCCACCTTTGAAACACTTCTCCAGAATTTTGAAAACTTCATCTAAGTGGAGAGAAGCGATCCTTTCTCTGACTTTCTAAATATACGTTTTATAACCTTTCCTGTCCTCCTCACTGTGAAAAATGCCTGGATGTTTGTGATCGTGTGAATCATAGGTCTTACTCGGTACAATTACCTATTAATCAGTCAATCAAAAGTCAGGTAGAGGAATTTAGGCTTTATGGGCTAGGTTTTTAAGCACACGAGTGACATGTAGAAAATGTGAAATTAACTGAAATTGGGAGATTTATCTTGTGGTGTTCTGCAGTGTGGTTAAAGAGGGTAAGAGAATGGGGGCTTTGAAAGTCATTACAAATTATAGAAAGTAGAGCTCTTTGAAAGCTTTTATTGGCTGCTGTTTGATGCATTGACT
Source organism: Taxidea taxus jeffersonii (assembly GCA_003697995.1). Taxonomy (NCBI): domain Eukaryota; kingdom Metazoa; phylum Chordata; class Mammalia; order Carnivora; family Mustelidae; genus Taxidea; species Taxidea taxus. Next base: position 19,373 of record ML104121.1, read on the forward strand.
CATAGGTTTCATGTGATGTAAATTTATTCCCTTGATAAATGAACCAAATTTTGTCAAAATTAGTCAACTCATTTGAGATTTATTATGAAATAAACACAGACATATGCGATTTATAGAACAATTAATTTGAAACATAGTCCTCACTTTGTCCAGACCGTTATTATAGTCTCTGCCATGTATTTATGACAGTGTTTGTGCCATTATTAATATGCTGATCACCAATGCCAGTCTTTCCATATAAGGGCAGAGTCTAAGTCTCTTCGTTTACATTTATAGATGTAGCTATCTGAATGCTTGCTACGGAATAAGAATGCTTACTATGGAATGAGAAACACTCTTTCTCCCAGACGGTTTCCGAGTCCTTTTAGCCAGAGACCTCCACCCTGCCACCAACACCAAAGACGGAAAACAGGAGGCTCTTCCAACTGAAATAGGGATTCACTGTCTATTCTGGGGCCCACCCTTCTACTCTCTGATCTGTCATTTTGCTTCTTATGGCTTCCTGTTATCTTTTGCCCTCTTTTTCTCAGCTGGTAGGGGGTCATTCTATAACTCCTCCCTCCAACATATGTTTGCTTCTCCAACATACTTCTGTTTCCCTGATGGTGATGTCCAACAATGAACTTCCAAATCTTATACCTCACAGGAGAAGTACAAAAGGGAATTTCAGAACCACTGAGTTTAGGTTATTGGTTTAAATACTTCCAAATTAATACTAACCAACAACAGCCTACTGGCCAGGTTTTTAGAAACAGAAATACTAAGTCTGGGTGGCAAAAATATTTTCAACCAAAATCATATCTGAAGAGAACCATAAGACAACCTAAGTCCAGGACTCCTGCTGGCCTCTCTGACATGTGTACTTCATAGTACCCCAACACCTGTCCATTTTTTTCTTTAACCAGGGTTTTTCCCTACTAAAAGTGGGTTGGAATTATCAATCTCATTTTCTGGCCACCAGGAAAGATGCTCTTTCCTGCAATGATGGAGGGAAATCCAAAGTAAACTCCAGCAGTTGGGATAGGCTGAGAGATATTCTTTTGCTGTTACAGAGAGACCCTTTGACCCAGTAAGAGAGTAGAGATCTTGGTTTGTAGGGAAAAGACTTCAGGGATAATACTGGACAATAGTATCAATAAAGGTAATATTCAATATGAGATTCAGGTAATATGGGATCTGAATTCAAAAGACATAAAGAATGTTTCTAATATCTCTAGTCTTTGTCTAACTTGAAATAGAACCTCTGGATTCCCTTCACCTCAACTAGATGAATTAATGGCTTTGGAGAAGAATCTTGCCCAAAGAGGGCCTTGGTCTCCTCATTGTCCCTGCCTCTTTGGTATTTACTTGCTACGCCATTTCCTAGATCATTCCTGTGGACTAGCACATGGCAGACAACACTCACACTTTCTGCTTTTTGATGTGGTGTGTGCAGCATGCATCCACCTCTCACTAGCTAGATGGTCAGTGAGGAGGGAGAGCAGCCGATTTAGTGAGCGGTCACGGATCTGGCAGGGGCAGGAAGCTCTGCAGGAGCCGAGGCCCTCTTCAGAGCAGAGGGGGCTGGGAGTGGAGCAGCGGGGGCTGGGAATGAAGCACCCGATCAGTCCAGCTGAACCCCCAAGTCACACCTTCAGCTGGACTTCGGATGCCTGAGGTGTGCTGGTGGGGGAAGAAGGTGCGTTTGTGGGGTTCACTCATCATCATGGCTGGGCAGGCACACGTACCACTCTGGATAGAGGATGAGCCATTGTTTTACACATAATGGATTCCCTATTGTTTATTTCGACATTGTGATTTTGCTCTGGGAACCCTAAAAATAGGGGGAAAGACAAATCTACATGATCCAAAAGTGGGGGAAATTGGTCTGATACCTTATTTCAAAACCAATCATGTAGTTATAAGGAGGGAGTGTGAGAGGGGAGTTATATCATTGTTTAGAGATCCTTCAAGTAACCGTGGGTGAGAGGCACCTGGGTGGCTCAGCCTGTTAAGCATCCGACTCTTGGTTCCAGCTCAGGTCTTGATCTCAGAGTCATGAGATCGAGCCCGGTGTTGGGCTCGGTGGTCAGTGTGAATTCTCCCTCTCTCCCTACCCTCACCACTCGTGTGTGCTCTCTCTCAAAAAAATCCCCCAAAACAACAAAAAATAATAATAAAAATAAAAACTGTGGGTGAAATTGATAGGATTCTATTGAAGCCTTATTAGATGGGGTGGGGGCAGGGAACATACAAGGAGGACCCCCTCAAGCTTCACAGACAGCTGGTGGACTTGGCCATCAGCCCAGACATAGGTGGGGAAAGGCATCAGGTGCAGAAAGATATTAGGTAGATGCTTTTGTTCACCTGTTCATCAACAACCTGGAGAGCCCCTCATAGTTAGGCTCCGGGTCAGATTAGGGGAGTGATGCTGGGCTGTGAAATGAGCCAGGGCTCCACACAGTCCTGGAAACTTAGCTCCTTTCTAGCACCTACCAGCCCTGCTGCCTTGAGTAGCCTACGGCACCTTGTTTAGTATCCATTTTAATTTCCCCCATGAAACAGGGATCAGTTGTTGTTTTGGGGACTTGGTAAGATTATATTATTGATATTGTCAAGTACCTGAGAAGCTTTACTAAATGTTGGCTTTCTATGCCTCTCCCCTCTACTCTGGGGCAGTGAGGGATGTTGAGCAGTCTGATATATTTGTGGTCTTAAAGGGTCTATGTTCCAGTGGGGAAGAAAAACATGCACACAACTGACTATCGAATGGTGTCAAATGAAATAGGTGTGTTAATAAGAGAATGATATAAAAGGATGGAGGGAAGAAAAGGTATGAAGAATTCTGCTGAGAAGTGAGCTTGGGAAGGCTTTTTGGTGCCAGCAACATTAATACAGGGCCTGAGGGATTAGAAACAGTTGTTTCCCATCCCGTTGACAAGAAAAACCCAGGAGTACGCAGTCAGAAGCGTCTACTCAAAAAAAGACTAGTAGATTGTGAGAAACCAAGATTAAAAAAACAAAAACCAAAAAAAAAAAAAAAAAAACAAACCCAAACCAAAAACCGGATGTGTAGAGACACAGGAAGGAAAGGAAGGAAAGTGTGTCAGGGGAAGTCTCAAGGGTAGGGCAAAGTCTAATTACCCAAATTGAAATCTGGCCTTTGTAGCAGACCTAAGACACCTCTTGAACCCATAAAGACCTGCTGTGGTAGCAGAGGCATGCTTGAAATAATTAGCTTTCTACTTTAGCTCTTGTTTGGGAATTCCTGGCGTGTATCAGCCTTCTCCCAGGAAGCACGAGAGGTATTTTGAGAGTGGTTAGAAAATTGCCCAGACAGTAGCAGGGCAGGAAAATGCAAAATCAATAAATAATCAGGCTGAATTTTAATTGAATATATTACTTAGGCTGTGCTGACATGTAAATTTAAACACTGTTCGAGAGAGAAAATCAGTGCTTTGCCCTCTCGCAGGCGCTCTGGTTTCAGGAGATGGGGCGGACTTGGCCTTTACATTCCTGCCCCAGCAGAGCTCAGGTTGTCTGTTTTCTTGTTTGAATAGGAGGCACACATTGAACAAACTGCTTTCCTACTCTTCTCTTTTCCACGTGAGAGAATAAGAATTTACTTGGGGAAAAAAAAAATGTAGTTGACCTTAACTTCGTATAGAAACAAAGAACTGAGAGAGGAAGGAGGGCTCCTGTGGTTAGACAAGTCCCTGGGGGCAGAGATGCAGTAACTTTCCAGAGAGGGATTTGGACTTAGTAAGCCCTTCGCTGTCTCCCTGTGTCAGGAAATCTCAAGGCCAATGGCATTTTTAACATAGGTTTTTTAGGTATGAGTCTGTTTTCATTTTGTTTGGATTTTTGATATTTTTTTTGCACATTTATGTCGTATTTGGTCAAGTTACTTCTTGAATTTTGAGCAAGTTTCAGAAGTTTTCTTTTAGTACAGGAGCTGAGAAGTTTTGACCCAGAGGGGTTCAGGAAGTACCTCCTCCCTGTTTCCCACTTCACCCGTTTGGTTCAGGTCATGATTCCAGGGTCCTGGGATCAAACCCTATGTCAGGCTCCGCTCTCTGCTCAGCAGGGAGTCTGCTTCTCCCTCACTCTCCATCCCTCCCCCCTGCTCATGCTCTTGCACATGCTCTCTCTCTCAGATAAATAAATAAAATCTTAAAAAAAAAAAAAGTACCTCCTTCCTGTCTCCCCATTCTTCCCTCCCCACACCCTGCCAGGGACCAGTATGAGAGCAGGGAAGGGAACCAAAGTGAGAAAGCCCTGGGACTTTCCTTGACTATTTTCCTCCCACATGTCTCATTTTGAATTTGAATTTGTAGCGCTGTGTTTGTGTGAAGAAGGCTCTTGTCACCTTAACCTGTACACAGACGTGTTGCTCAGTTGAAGAGAAAGGGTGCATCTGAACAAATTTGTTTGTACATGAATTTAATTAGGTACCTACCAGGTGCCCAATTCTGTGGTTGATGCTGCCAGGGATATAGAAGATTTATGAGACACAGCCTTTGACTTTAGAGGGTGCCAACATGCTATAGAGTGCTGGTAAATAAACTTCAGTGTGTTTGAGTCTCCTGCAGAGATCGTCAAATAGGAACCATGCCTGGAGGCTGTGATTCTACAGGTCTCAGAAGAGGCCCTAGAACCTACATTTTAAGAGGTATACCAGAAGAATCTGATTCAGGAAGCTCATGACCCAGGCTTTGAAGGATACTAGTAGAATGGACTCAACTTCATGAATCAGAAGGACCTTCTATTTAAAGATTTACCTTGCTACTTATTAGCCAAGTGACTTAGACTAAGGTATTTACACTTTTCAACCTTTATTTCCTTATCTGTAATCACACTAATGAAGCCTCTCTCCTGGTAGTACTGTAAGAATTAAATGCAATAAAAATTAGCACAATTCCTGGAATATTCTAAAAACAAAGTACACATGTTTTCTTACTCTCCCCCTCAATAATCTAGTTGGGAAGATAACAGAGTGGCTTTAGCTTTCAAGTCATTTCTAATCTGAAAAAATATTAATGATGTCTATAATCTATGCCACACATCTGACTCTTTGTATTGATGAAGTTACATTATAGTTGTCTGTGTTTTTAACAGAAGGCTCTGGTGATGTATAATTGACTCACCAACTCAGGAACTCTGAGATGTCACCTCAGGCCACCAGAAATTATAATTGCATGAGGTCTAAAGATAAGATCTGGATCTGGGGTGAAGTATCTTACACCAAAGATGGGAGAGAAGTGCTGCCCTCAAATCTCTGGAGAAGGTTCTCTGGAATGGTCAAGCATGAACCCTGGGTGAAAAATGAATATAGGGGAAAACCAAGGGCATCACCTCCACTTCAAGACATAGTTAGGGTTAGGGCCTATGGAAGAGAGATGGTAGCACCACTGGCAGGACTCTTTCCTTGGTACATTTCATGTCAGTTTCTGAGAGCTGGTTCTAGATCCAGATCCAGTCTATAGCCTAGCTGGGACCACAGAGAAATCTTTGCTGGCTACCAGACAGAACTGTTGGACAGTGGGCTCTGAGACCTACAAAGAGCTGGCATGCTCTGAAAGAGTTTATAACTTAGAGTCAAAAGAGCTTGGACCCCTCAGAGGTGCAAATAGAGCTGGCTGTGGTGAGAAGGCCATGGGAAAGCAAAGTTGGAGCTTATAGAGCTATCGAGGGTCATGCTAATAATGACTCTAGGTCATCTTAGGCCCAGTAGAAATTCAAGCATAGATAAAGGGCTAGTAATGCCATGGAACCAGAGATGGAGGATGGAAGAGGATCCTGACTCTGAGAAGAATTGAGGGGACTGTGGATAATTTTTTTTAGACCAAGAATGATGCCTGAAGCCAAGAGATCCTGCCAAGCCAAATGACTTTTGGGTTATCACATTAGCCCTGGATTCTACAAAAAACTCCCATCCAGACCCCAATCTTCACAGGGTATGGGAGTGAGGACTGTGTTGATGTGAAGGTATTCATCCCATTAGGTTGGGACTTTTTGTTAATCCAGAAGAACAGTAGCCATTTTAATGCCTCTTCATACAGCCTGATCCAACAACTACTTTGCAGAGAATCATAGACTGTGAGAAAAGGAAGGGGCCTTGGCAGTCATCTGGTCCAGTCTCCTTATTTTCCTGAGAAGGAAGCAGACCCAGAAATCACACGACCTTCTCAAGGTCACATGGCTGCTCTGTAACAGAGTTGTGCCTGGGACCCCGGCCTCCTGCACCACTTATACTTCTAGGCTGTACTCTCTCCTGATGATTTGTTCTTGTGTGAATTCCATTTATCTCCCCAGGAGTCTACATTGATGTGCCTGCTCAGGCTGGACATACTGTTGCTCAGCACTTAAAGCCTAACAGGCTCCCCGTGCTTTTGCTCTTCATATGCTAACCACGAAGCACAAGATGGAGCTGCCACTCACATCAATGACAATTTCATTAACTCTGTCTCGTTGGGCCTTGGCCATCCACTCATCTCATAATTGTGCTAAGCTCGTTCTGGTGAAAAGTGCATGAGGATTTTTGAGCAGTTCATAACAAGGAAATCGTGGTTAAAGTTTCAATGAAATTGGTGTTGCATATTCATGAATGCTTAAAAACACTGGTGTCTGAGATGTTAGAACAGAAACAAATGCAGGGGCCCTGGCCAGTGGCCTCCTGCATTTACAAATCTATTTGGGGAATCCCTTGGGCAGTAGCTTGGGTAGAGCAGTCTTTGAAGCTGCCTGGCTCCAAAAGATAAGCATCCCTTCACCCAGCAAACTGCCTTCGTGAAATGCCAGATGGAGGCAATATTTTTGACCATGCAGCTATGGGGAAGGCGGTGCCTACAGCAGACACAGGCTGGAGAGATTTCTTTTTTGTCTGCTTTGCCCTCCCCTGCCCACAGCTACTGTCTTGGACTCTCCTTTAAGCCTGGGGTATAAAGGGACCTGAAACTCCATGAAAATATTTTCATTCTGCTATCAAGTTCGGGCCATATGTTTTGGCACAAGGGCCAGCAGGTAAGGGAATAAATTTGGGATTTCTCTGCTTAGATGGGAACCAAGGGCAATGCAAATCTTTGTGCCAACAGTTCTGTGTTGTATACCACTTAAGCCTTAACCATCGGAGCAAATAAAGCTATTTTTCTCCTGATTTAGTTTTCTTAGACTCACAGGAAGAGGGAGGTTCAGATAACATCTCATTTTGAATAGATCAAACAGCTCTGATATGGATGGTGTAATTCCATCCCACCCCTCCACAGTGTTCACCCCTGTTGTAGTGCTAATTGATCTGCCAATAGTCAGTCAGATCTCCCACTTGGGGAAATAACGTGAAAGACTCTCACTTAAGATGAACTCCTCACTTGCTTCTAATTTTCTTTTGAGTCTGTTTCCTAGCATTCAATTTTCAGGAAAATAATTGTAATATCTTTCATTGGTACGCTTTTTCTAACTCATTCGCAGTGCATTTATACTTGTCAGGATCGAAGTAGCTTAAACCAACAAGGTTTATTTCTTGCCGACACGACGTGGATTGGCTGGGATAGCTGATCTCTGTCATCCTCGCCCTGAGCCACGCTCCATGTGGCCAGTTCCTGTGGAAAAGGGAAAGAGGAAGTGGGAAAATTATGTCCGGCTCTTAGAGCTTCCTCTCAGAAGTGAGATACATCCCTTCTGCTAACATTTTATTAGCCAAAGAAAGCCACATGGGCACATATAATTTTAAAGGGTAAGAAGATGCAGTTCTATCACATGTCTAAGAGAATAGCCAACATTTGTTGAGCAGCAATAATGACTACCAATGCTTTCTTAAATTATCCAATTTTATTTCTGAATATTTATAGTATATATCCAAAAGAGAATTATAGATTTATTCTATATCTTCCAACTGAAACATTGGTTCCCTAACTTCTAGACTTCACAGATAGACAATTCTTTTACTGGGTTTACAGAGGGTTGCATATGACCATCATTTTATAAAAGAAATTTCAGGGATTATAAAATTATGAGAATTCATAAAATGTAAGAAGCATTTAATCTCAGACCAAATACTAGTACTTCAGATACATCTAGCTTTATGAAAAACTCAGTATTGCCCTTGACTTTTTTTTTTTTTTTTTTCATTTATCTTCCTGATAACTTTTGTGATTAGTATTTGGGAACTTCCACTCTGGTAGGCTACAATGCCAGACTGTAACACGAATCACACTTATAGGGCATATACACAAGGAGTTGAAATGTTAAATGGGCCAATGGGGTAAGAGTGGAGACAACATTTTACTAGTTATGCAGGTGGAAGGTAGATTGTCAGGCTGAGGGATAAAAATGAAATAGTGTCTCACAAAACTGGTTGGAAAAAAGCTTTGCTGAACAGGCTAGGTTGGAAGCTAGAAGAAAAGGGGGAGGGTGAACTAGAAATTGGGCAAAAGATTTGGACCCTACATAGAAAGCCTTGATCTTAGGACTTTTCAAAGCTATATTTGAGGAAGACAAGCAAAGTTGGAGGGATGTGTGGCAAATGCCTCAAATTGGAAGTCTTGTGGTAGCCGCATGGTTGGGCATTTAACCTTTAGAGCCCTCTGGCCCCTTGGAGCTTGTACATCTATAATGGGTGGACTTTAGACTGTGATGTGTGCATGGGGCAGCAGAGAAGAGATATTTGGGATCATAGTGTTCTTGGATCCTGAATATTCCACTTAGAAGACTGGCTGTAGGGGCGCCTGGGTGGCTCAGTGCTTTGGGCCTCTGCCTTTGGCTCAGGTCATGATCTCAAGGTCCTGGATCGAGCCCCGCATCTGGCTCTCTGCTCAGCGGGGAGCCTGCTTCCCCCTCTCTCTGCCTGCTTCTCTGCCTATTTGTGATCTCTCTCTCTGCCAAATAAATAAATAAAGTCTTAAAAAAAAAAAAAAAGAAGCCTGGCTGTAGAGGGGCACCTGGGTGGCTCAGTTGGTTAATCAACTGTCTTCAGCTCAGGTCATGATCCCAGGGTCCTGGGATGGAGCCCCGCATCGGGCTCCCTGCTGGGTGGAGAGCCTGCTTCCCCCTCTCCCTCTGCCTGCCGCTCTGCCTACTTGTGCTTTCCCTCCTATCTCTCTGTCAAATAAATAAATAAGTTAAAAAAAAAAAAGGGAAAGAAAAGGGCTTTAGAAAGAGCTAGTGAAAGGAATTCTTTACTTTGCAATCAAGCAGAATTTGGCTACTGATTCACTGAAAGTAAAGGACAGACAGGAGTTGAAGATAAACCTATGGTTTCTGTCTTTAAACCAGAGTTGCTGACCCTTGCCCACATCAGGAGCCTGACATTAAGGGTGACTAGAGAATTTGGTTCATCTTTATAGAGGAAAAGGGATCTATCACAGTATATATAGTAGTCCTGTCCACTATCCTATGGAAAACATGAAGTCTTAAGGAGCTACCAGGAGAGCTTCCCCTTTGTACTCGAAGACATCCCTTTTGCAGACAGTACCATTGCAATCATTGGAAGCTGTGGCTTGAACATTAGAGCACGCTCGTCAAAACCCAGCTCAGCAGTAGGACAGCAATTCTGAGAAATGTCAGTTGAGTTGGGCAAATTGTCCTTTCGAGAGAATTACCCAAGTCACTTCCAGACATGTTAGGGTTTTATTCAAAGGGCTATCCCACAGAAATGTAAATTTACAACTACTGAGATTTCATGCAGATCATGTGGACAATGCATGTATGAAAACATTTGTACTTTAAAAATACAACAATAACAATTTTTTTTTTTTATTTACTGCGGATTTTGTTAGCCCCTTGGTTAAGCCACCAGAATCTCCAGTACAAAGGTATTCTGGATTCTCATTCAAGGAATTTGCACATCCAGGTAAAGTGGAAGTTTCCAAATACTCCTGGAGTGAGTAAGTAGGAGTCCTTGGTTTTGGTCTGGCTCTGTTGTTTGTGGGCCTCTGGGGAAGTCACTTAGCTTCTCTAGACCTCCACTTTCTCATGCAGAAAATCAGAGACTTACATTGGATGACCTCTACGATCTGTTCTGGGTCTATGATTTTATTAGTTTGTAATTCTTGAAATGGAAATATAAAATGGCTCCTGGCAAAACTCTATGAATTTCTAGATTGTTCAAGTAAACAATGGTCAGACTTTGTGCCAATCCAAAAATCTTTTCAGAATGGCCTATGTCTTTTCTTTTCCATTTGATTACACAGGTTTTTTTGGTGTAAATAAAAATTCCTTTTTAAAATTAAGCCTTCCCCTGCTGTCTGATTCATTCACTGATGTTGCAACCCACAGCTTGAGATATGACATTTCCTTTCATTCTGGTGAAATTGTGATGTCACAAAATTTGAATTGATGCTTCCAACTGAATTAAGCAGAAGGAGAAAGATAATTACAAATGAGAGTGCTCCTCTCTACACACATATGTGTCTAGATAATCAGTAATGATGGGAAAGGAAGGAAAGGCACTCAGTAAAAGTTTGCTAGGCTGTGGCCATAGGCAAGTGCATTTTTTAGATATAGCCTCCTATTTTAGAGATTCTAGCAAATGCTTGACTATACCCTGGGAAAGAAGCAATTCAGCATTACCTTATACAGTGGACGATTGTCAGCTAAATCATATCATTTAGCCTCTGGTCTTTGATCCTCAAACTCATTAACTTCAGACGTGCTAATGTTCCTAAATTTAGAATTTCGTCTGGTATAAACAAAGGCTGTTATAATTACTTTGTAAGTCATAATGCTGTTATATGTTTTTTCTGCAGAATCTTTGGGATTCTAACCAGAGAACTGCATTCTGGTTCATGGTTGGAGGGTCTGGGCCTCATAAACACAGACACTGAGAAATGCATACTCTTAGCACCAACCCAGAACATGTTAATGGTATTGCAGCTTTGTGGAAAAGAGCCATAAGTGACATGGATGTTTTTGGTCTTTTGTTTTTGATGAGAAGTCTTGATGGTAATGTTGCACATTCAATGTCATTAACACATGAACAATCTGACATGTTGGTGAAGAGCTCTTTGATTTTCACAACAGAGAGGGCTGTGCCTTGGCTATTGTTTGATACGGCAATTTTTAGAGAGTTTAGGAGCAAGATAGTAAAAACCAAAGTTAGGACAGAAGAGTTAATTTATATAGAATTTTACATGATGCATGTAGCCCTCTACCAAGGAGACAGAGTAAGTCTGTCTCCTTGTAAGTCAGAGAAACTACTGACAGGCCAAATTCACGTGACCCACATTTCAAACTTAAGAAAATACACATCTACCGTTGTTCATCAGAAGTCAGTTATCCATCTTGACCTTATTGTTTCTCGTGCTACTATAATTTGACCCTACTTTTGAGGTGTAAAACATTGACTTGATATGATACGTGTCTTTCTCTAACGTATTTCACTTAGCATTATACACTCTAGGTCCATTCATGGTGTCGCAAATGGCCAG
>ML104121.1:31174-48245 GCA_003697995.1 Taxidea taxus jeffersonii
CCTCAGTCTTTTCTATGACTGAGTAATGTTCCATTGTGTTTTGTGTGTGTGTGACATCTCCTTTATCCATTCAGCTATTCATCTATTGATGGTCACTTAGGTTGCTTCTGTATCTGGGCTATTATAAATAATAATGCAGTAAACACTGAGGTGCATGTATCTTTTTGAATTGGTGTCTTTGTTTACTTTGGGTAAATACCCAGTGGTGGGATTACTGGATCATATTACTGGATGTGGTAGCTCCATTTTTAATTTTTTGAGGAGCCTCCATACTGTTTTCCACAGTGGTCACACCAATTTACATCCCACCAACAGTGTACAAGAATTCTCTTTTCTCTACATCCTTGCCAATGTTTATTCGTTTTTATCCTTTTGATATTAGCTGTTCTGACAGGTGTAAGGTGATATGTTACTGTGGTTTTGATTTGCATTTCCCTGATGTTGAGTGAGGCCAAATATCTTTCATGTGATTGTTGGCCATCTGTATGTCTTCTTTGGAAAAATGTCTATTCAGGTGCTCTACCCATTTTTAAACAGATTATTTTTGGGGTTTGTTTGTTTGTTTGTTTAGTATTGAGTTGTATAAGTTCTTTATGTATTTTGAGTTTTAATTCCTTTTAACATATAGCATTTGCAAATATCTTCTCCCATTTAGTAGGTTACCTTTTTGTTTCATCAATGGTTTCCTTCACTATTCAAAGGCTTTTTATTTTGGTGCAGTCCCAAATAGTTTAATTTTGCTCTTGTTTCTCTTGCTTGAGAAGACATATCTAGAAAAATGTTGCTAAGGTCAATGTCCAAGATATTATTGCCTCTGTTTTCTTTCAGGAGTTTTATGGTTTCTGGTCTCACATTTCAGGATTTAACCCATTTTGAGTTTTTGTGTATTGTGTAAGAAATTCACCCTCTTTCGTTCTTGTGCACTCAGCTACCCAATTTTTCCAACACCATTTGTTGAAGAGACTGTCTTTTCCCCATTGTATATTCTCGCCTCCTTTGTTGTAGATTAATTGGCCATATAAGCATGGATTTATTTCTGTTCTATTGATTTATGTATCTCTTTTTGTGTCAGTACCATGCTGTTTTGATGATTATCGCTTTGTAGTATATATTGAAACCTGGGAAAATATACTTTAGAATACATGCAATTGAAAATTATTTCTTTGCCCCTTTGAATTGTAAATTTTCTACAAGGTAGGAATGTTTTTCTCAAAGACCTGGGAGCCATCCCTTTGAAACGTAATAATCAGGAAAAGTAGGGCACCTATCTCCTGTCTCTGTGTGAAGATAGGAGTCTGACTTTTGTAAGGGACATTGAGCAACCAATGCCTACTGTCTTGCACTTCTCCTCTAGCTCACACCAGTGTTTAAAACATCTCCCTCCTTTTGTTTTAGCAGAGTTGAGTTTAATCTCTCTGATTGCAAATCTCTACTTAATAGTCTTGAGTAAAGTCTTTCTTGCTGTTTTTAACAAGTGTCCAAGGAAATTTTTCTTTTGTATCAGGAAAAGATCTTTTATGCAGCTAAGAGAGCATGGCTTAGCCAGGCCAAGGACTGGAGTTTTGAGGGGAGTTGAACTTTTGGAAGATGTGATTACTTCCAGAGGACAATATGTGATCTTGGGAAAACTGAGTGAAGATATGGAGAGGCAAAAATTTTGCTGTTTTGTTTGGCAATACATAGTGTTTATTAATTTTTTTAAAAGATTTTATTTATTTATTTGACAGACAGAAATCACAAGTAGGCAGAGAGGCAGGCAGAGAGAGAGGAGGAAGGAGGCTCCCCTGCTGAGCAGAGAGCCTGATGCGGGGCTCGATCCCAGGACCTTGGGATCATGACCTGAGCCAAAGGCAGAGGCTTTAACCCACTGAGCCACCCAGGCACCCACATAGTGTTTATTTTTAAAAACACATCTTTTCTCTAACATGTCTGTGATCAGCATGGTTATGCTGTCCTCCTAAGCTATCAGATAACATTTCTCTAGGATACTGAATGGCAATTGAAGTGAGATGATGTAGCACAGTCAGGTGTCATCTGAAATCTTCAATTCATTGAATCTCTGATATTTCATGTTTGAACTTTCTGATTTAGGCACAACATGTTTATAACTGTAATATGTTGGGGAGATGTGTGTCTCTTTCCGAAATTACTTATGTCAAAGGGTCAGCAAACTAAGACCTTGGAGACAAATTGGCCCCCGCCTGTTTTGTAAATAAAGTTTTATTGGCCACCAGCCATGGTTATTCATTTTTGTATTGTCTGGTTATTTTCATTCTCCCGTGGCAGAGTTGAATAGTTGTGATAGAGATGGTAAGGCCCTGCAAACCTAAAATATTTATTATATAATCCTTTATAAAAAGCTGAAAGTGTGCTGACCCCCGGTTTACATCACCCATTAGTCAAACTGCATTAGTACAATGTTTTCTTTCCCAGGGGAAAAAAATACATTAACTTGCCATTGTAATTCAGTAGAGGTACAAACAGCATAGTACGATGGTTTATGGTATGGCTTTTAGAATCAGGAATTCAGTCTGGCTTTGAAACGTGACATTACTATTTACTAGCTGGACAACAAGTCAGTTTGCTAGTAACTTCTCTGTGTCTCAGTTTCCTCCTCTGTAAAATTGAGATGAATTGTGGGTCTTTAAAGGGATGAAATGAGTTAACAAGTATAAACACTCAAATGCAGGAGCATCGTTGGCATCATGTATGTCTTAGCCTATGATACACTATCTGTAGTGTATCATTACTATAGACCGAATCTCTCTTTGATGAAGAAGGATAAAGAGCCACCTTGGTAATTATTGCCTAAGCAACCCTGTGACCTATGGATGCTCAGAATATTTTGTTAGGAGATGTTTACTTCTTGTCCACTTTATTTTCAGCACTACCCGACTCCTTCCTGATATTTTACTATTTTGCGTTCCATTTTAGTTGAGGACTTTCTCTGATTGTTGATAACTAATACTGGATACCATGTGTATGGAAAACCTTGCAACGTTGAAAAGAATAAGTAAATAATGGTGGAATTTCATGCATAATGGTGGCCGTGGGGAACATAGAAATGATCTTGGTTTTTTTCCTTCCTAAATTAGGGTACGTTCCTCAAATTTACATTTTTCTTCAGTTCATTTGGTAGTACCCCAACCACCATCTCTTCTTGTCTTGCCTGCTAACTCTCCCAGCTTGTAGTAACAGAGACCTGAATTCAAGTTGCCCTTCTGTCTCATAGGGGTGTTTTCAACAAGTATAACTAAAATCTGAAGTCTTCCCCCTAGCCGACAGGTCCTGTATGATGTGCTTCTGTTACCTCTCATCCCATCTGCCTCTCTCCCTCTGGCTTGATTGGTCATCCCAGTGCCTGCAGGGTGTGATTCCGACATGCAGTAAAGTTTCGACCTCAGGGCTTTTGCATTTTCTGTTCTTTCTGCCTGAAAGGCTCTTCCCCCAAAGGTTTTCTTCTTCCCGGTCTCTGCTTAGTTGTCAGTTCCCCCAAAGACTTACTTGACCATCATATTTAAACTGTCACTGTTTACCATTTTGTGACCTCATCCCCCCACTTTGTTTTTCATCACAGTGCTTGTCATTACTGATCTTGTATGTTTATTTATTTTGTCTGCTTCCCCCCTAGAATTTAAGCACCATGGGGATAAGATTTTTGTCTATTGTATTTACTGTTAGGTTCCCAGCACTGAGAACTCTGACTGGCACACAGCAGGCATTCGATATCAATTTATTGAATAAATGAAAGGACACAGGGGTTTGCATATTAACTTACTTTGAGAATCACAAAGTTGGAAGGTAATTTAAGGAATGAGGCCAAGGGATTTTTGCTTTTTCTATTTCTTGCCCCCACTGGTGCTAAAACAAGCCTTTTCTCTTTCTTGACCAGTCTCCTTCTTGCTGGACCTCCTTTATTAGCCCCTGGCTTCCCTTCATCAACTTTCTCAGATCAGCTTTCCATCTAGTTTCCAATCTCATCTGAAATCTCATTGCTTCCCGCTTGCTTCTTAATCTCCGATCTGCTCAGTACTCTGTAACTCTACCACTGAGAGGATGTTGAAACATGAGAAGGCAGAGCTATTTTGGAGGGTGAGATGGTGAAACAATTAGGTAATAGAGAAAAGATCAGAAAAGTCATAGCACCTTATGAGCTATTGTTAATTTAGAAACTATCAAATCAGCCCCAAATGCAGAATTTCTGTAATGGCTTTGGAGAGATGAATCTCTGGCAAATGCTAGAAAAAACTGTACATCATTTGAAACAGGAGACTCCTTTTGGTGAACTCTTCCAAATAATCTCTGACAAATATATAAGGACAAGGTTGGAAGGGAAAACCCACGGGGAGGATGTCCATAGCTTCTGTTGTTCTGCGGTTTCTTGATTCCCAGTTCTCTTCCCCCTCTCTCATTCCTTTTTGGTTGTTGCAGAATTCGAAGCAGGGATAGCTTCCATCACCTGGACTTGGGCCCTGTTGATCCCCTAACTTGAATTCCTTTGATTTTAAATCAGGTTATCCAAAAAGATCCCTTAATATGAACTCAGAAAAACAAGGAATCTTGTCAACACGAACAATAATAAAACAGCACAAAGAAACAGATGAATTGATACAGCTTTTAGAAGGCATGGAGATAGATTTCTTTTTTTTTTTTTCCTTAAAGATTTTATTTATTTGTCAGAGAGAGGGAGCATGAGCAGGGGGAGTGGCAGAGGGAGAGGAGAAGCAGTCTCTCTGCAGAGTAAGGAACCTGATGTGGGACTCAATCCCAGGACCCTGGGATCATGACCTGAACCAAAGATAGATGCCTAACTGACTGAGACACTCAGGCATCCTTGGGGATGGATTTCTAAGCATTTGGGGAACAAGCGCCACTATCTAACTTCCCAGGTGGAGTATCAGAGGAAGACAGAATTTACATTTAGTAGAGAATCAGGGCCATGAGATTGGTCTGTGAACTACAAGTGGCTGATACTGACTATAAAAAGGGAGTACCCTCAAGATGTGTCTGATCCTGGCTCTCCAGATATACTCTATTTGGAGAGAGGCAGTAATCCGAAGTAAGTCAGCCTAGAGTGGCTGGAAGCACCAAGGATAAAGTTCCCCTCTGTCCTTGGGCTCTGTGTAGAGGATAATGTAGTTCTGAAGCATGGGGTGATAGGTGGGTGTGTGCAGTGCATGTTGGGAGAACAATTAGGATAAGACCAACCCTGGAAATATCGAGAAATATCAGGGCTCTAACTAGAAGCCATGCTGAGCAGGACAGAGGTCTCCAGAAATTGCCTGGGAAGGATTTCTAGGATTCCCCCTCCCACTTCTTACATGACCCAGTGATGATCTGGGGTAGACTTATTACGTCATTTTTATTCCTGGGGCTCATTTACATTTCCAGGTTTGTGTTGGGGAAATGAGGATTGGGCAGAGAAGTTTACAGACAAGCTTTCTAGGTGCACAGGTAAGGATTTCTGTACCTTCAGTCTGCCCTGTACATTATCCATCTACCCTTAGGCTTTTGACAAAGAGGTTATCCCTAGGCATTCTTTAAGGACTTGGTTACTATGTGTCAAGCATTATGCTATCTGCTTTCTTAGTTTTCTTAATATGTCACAAATTCCCAATTCTGCTTGTTCATACTCACAGAGACAGTGATCTGGTCTGTCTGATTACAAAATCAAAGCATTTAGCCTCTATCTTATACAGTTTTTTGTTTTGTTTTGTTTTTAGTGGCTGTAAATAAGAATGCAGAATTTGGCCTATTGAAGGTATGCAAAAACATTAAGGGGAATATATATTTTTTTAATTTCTTTCCTTCCTTCCCTCCTTCCTTCCTTCAAGAGTTTATTTACTTGAGAGGGAGAGGATGAGAGCCTGAGCACAAGCATGGGGAGAGGCAGAGGGAGGGTGAAAGGGAGATGCAGACCCTCGCCTGAGCAGGGAGCCCAAGGCAGTGCATCCTTGGCTGCTGGGATCATGACTTGAGCTGAAGGCAGACACTTAACTGACTGAGCCACCCAGGTGGCCAGGGATATTTTTTTACAATAATGCAGATAAGACTGACCTACACACCTAGAGCCTTAAGAATAGATTTTCATCATCCTTCTAGAAAACAGCTACAAATATGGAAGCCAGGAAGATGTTTTAGGTCAAACAGATATTGGTGTGGCCTGAATTCATTTCCTACAGCTAAGAGAAGACATTCTCCTATGTAACTACAGATATTGACAAAGTTAGCAGTGTGGGAAATAAATTTGAATTCAGTCAAGTTAAAGAAAAATCCCTTTGTAAGCTAGCCTTGAACCCCTTTGTGCCTGCAGGCACCAGGCATCCTATCTTTTCCCTGCCCACCTCTCTGCTCTCTTATGTCCTTAGGATCCCTGGCTTCTCTTCTCCCTGCCTTTCTCCCACACTCATCTCATATCCTCTTTGACCACAAGCTCAAAACCACTCCTTTTGGGGTCCCTTGCAAAGAAGTATGCTATCAGCAGTCCCCCCTTCAAGATAAAAGGTCAATATTTAATATAAGACTTGCTTGATTTTTCAGGGTCTGAATCCACTTAGCCCTTCGCCCCAAGTGAGATAAGTTGTGAAGGTGGCAAGGCACCTCTTTTTTCTAGAACCTCTCAGGCTGCTCAAAAGTCAATTAGTACCACCAAAGGCAATTACTCCTTCCGCAGCACGGCTTCCTGGAGTTCCCTGAGCCCACTGGGGCGGGAACCAGCGAGGGGCAATCAGGTAGGGTGGGCTGCTGTGCCAGCTCCTGTCCTTCTTTAGTCACCTGTTCTACCTAGAGGATTGGTGTGAATAAGCAAGAAGGGATTATTATATTCTCTCCCCTCAGGCAGGGCCAGCAACCCCCCAACCCCTCCAAATTTTGATTCCCTGGGTGTTCTCAGAGCAATTATAAGTAAAGAAAACACTCAGCGCTCCTGCACTAATAAATTACACAGCACTCACCTAATTAATAAGGTAACAGTGCCCTGCCAAATTATAATCATAAGGTATCAGCCATTTAAACAATCCATTCTTAAGGAATAGCGAGTAGAACTGAGCTCAGTGAGTGCAATGAGGAGGCAAGTCACAGGTCCCAAGGCAGGCGCACCTAGTGCTGTCAGGGGCGATGCAGTACATGGGCTGATGTTTCCAGAAGTGGCCTGGGAATGAATGACTCTGAGCCTTTCCAGGGATCACAGTGTTTTGAACCATCCTAAGCAAATCATTTAGGCATGTTAAATCAGGAAGAATTAATCTCATCATTTCTGGAATCATCCTCTTAAATGCTGAGCATTTTCCTTTTGGTGATCTGTGAAAGACTCAAGATATGTCATGATACTTTGAGCAGAATAGCGACCACTAGTTATAGAGGAATGAGCTATCGCCTTAAAATATTTTCCTAACAAGCTCTGGTAGTTTGGAAAGGTAGCATAAAGCAGCCCCATACAAATATCATTTCACTGATGCATTGAGGATAATAACAGACTTAAAGCTTTCTGTTTCCTTGAGACATCCAGTGATGGTCCTTCAGTCCAAGAAAAAAAGCCATAAAATTTGTTTGATTTTTAACATTTCTGTGTTGAGATGTGGTAATGATGTTAATAAATCACAAAACGTGCCCCAGAGGCTGCTTGCCCTGTAAGGCACCTGTCCAAACATTCATGCGTTCAGAGGCTCTGGAAAGGAAGGAAAAGTGAGAGCATCTCTGTTTGTAGGGAGAATACAGTTGTCACATGATTACCATAAGGATGAGAGGCAATAAATACATTGTTTCTCATTGCTTATAGATTACTTCCTTCTATACATATTACTTTCTCTCTCCCGCTTCCTGGGCTGGCCTACCTTCCTTCAAATCCTCAGTCTCCTTTGTGTAGTTCCCCTCATGTATTGCACTTTGTTGGATCTTAAGGAACTCTCTGGGCATGCTGTCATCACAAGGAACCCCTGGAACATACTGTATTCATAATCAGACCTCCCATGAATGACCTGGAATGCCAGCTCACACCCCATGCTAGGGAGAAGGCAGGAGACAGTTGATACCTGCTTGAGAGCTGGGACTCTCAGCATCTTTGATCAGCTGCTTACTTTGATCAAAATTTCAAGGGAATAGGTGCCTTGTGGCTACTCCAAGAAAATCATAGTCACCTGGTGAGTTAGGCTCGTTCACTCAGAGCCACAAAGACCCCTTCACTTGACATTGGTGTGTTTAAAGTATAGGCAGAAGACTGGACTTCTAGAGTAAACTTGAGAACATTGGCAAGGGCAAACCGTAGGGAAAGCATGGAAAAGCAAAGATGAGGACTGGGAATGGCCACCCCATTATCTAGATCAGAGCTTGTCCAAGGGTTGGATTGTGTCCCCTTCAGATTCATATATTGAAGTCCTACTCCCACCCAGTACCTACAAAGTTGACCTTATTTGGAAATAGGATCCTTGCAAATGTAATTGGCTAAGATGAGGTTATTAGAGTTGACCCTAGTCCAATATGACTGACATCCTTATAAAAAGGGGAAATTTTGACACAGACATGCACACAGAGGGCATGTCATGTGAAGATAAATGCAGAGATCGAGGTGATGCTTTTATAATCCAAGGGACACCAAACATTGCCAGCAAACCACCAGAAGTTAAGGGAGAAGCACAGAGTAGGTTCTTCCTTGCAGAAGGAACCAACCCAACTGCCACCTTGATCTCAGACTTTCAGCTTCCAGAACTGAGACATTAGATTTCTGTCATTCAAGCCTCCCAATTTGTGGTCCTTTGTTCCTGTAGCCCCAGCAAACTAATACAGTAGTCCCCCTCCCCTTGTCCTCAGGGGACGTGTTCTAAGGCACCCAGTGGATGCCTGGAACGGCAGATCGTTCCAAACCCTATATAAACTGTGTTTGTTTCTATACACACTTACAATAAACTTTAATGTATAAATTAGGTACATCAGGAGATTAACAACAAAACCCAATAATCACAGAGACTAATTACACCAATGATCTGTAATGCAAGTTATGTGAATGTGGTCTCTCTCAAAATACCTTATTGTATGTACAGTACTCACCCTTCTTCTTGTGATGATGCGAGATGGTAGAATGCCTACTTGATGAGGTGAATGACATGGGCATTGTGACATAGTGGTTGGCTGTTGCTGACCGGATGTTGTCAGAAAGAGGATCATTTGCTTCTGGGCTGTGGCCTATCTCAGGTAACTGACACCTTGGGAAGTGAATCTGCTGATAAGAGGGAAGAGGGTGGGGGACTGCTCCACATGTGCCCACGCCAGACCCATAAACCTAGGACAATAAAGACCTTCTCCCGAGTTGCCTTGATGGGTAAAGTCAAATACTTAGTGCGGTTTAGGACCCACACTTGAAGCTGCAGACATTTTGGCTATTGTTGTTACATAATTATTATATATCATTGTATCAGTTTGAAGATCCTCCCTATTCCCCCTGCTGTGACTCTCAACACAGTTAGAATATTAAGTTCTGGTGTTAGTTGAAAGCTAACTCCCTCAACTGTGCAGAATGATTCATTGGTTTATAAACCCAAGTTTTAACTTCAGAGCTGAGTTAAGGAGCTCGGAGACTGCCATTGTGCTGGTGTAGAATGGCAGGGGTGTAATGCAGTGTAATACACATCCACTGGGAGATAGCGCCAGAGTCCCCTTCCATAACTTAATCTTTAAAGCTACTTATAGAAGGCTTTTGTTGAAACAGACAGGGCTTCTGCAATTAAATTACCATACGTTAAAAAGGTTTCATTATGGCATGATTCTATTATTAAAATAGGCAGCAAATAAGTGGTGTGGGCTGCCAGGCTGCAAGCCTGCATTACCGAGACCAGCATTCTTTTGAATAGGTGAAAGAATATTAACCTTTCGATGGCTCTAAAATAACATGTTCTCAAGAATATGCAAATGGTAAGTGGGGCTCCAGACCTCGAGAAGAGTGAGAGAGATGCACCGAGAAGACGGATCATGCTAGTTTCTATGGTAGGCAGCTGGCTGCTGGAAACTCCACTGTGTTGAGGGAGGGAGAGAGGCAGACACTGGGAAGCTCAGAGCTGTCAAGATTAGTGAGGCTTTGATGCTTTCTAACGCTGGAATGATAGCTGGTCCAGATCTGTCATCTCTATCAGCCTCCATCAGCCAGCCTCTCTATCTCGAATAAGGCATTTATCTTTCAAAAGGCTGCTTGGACTCCAGTGAAACTTAGTGGACCCAGACAAATGGAATGCCTTCTCGGGGGCTCGTCATAAGTCTCTGTGTGCAGCCCTCTCATGGACGGCTGGAGCTGTGTTTGTGGTCTTTGGGTTGGCAATTCGGGAGGGACTCAGAGATGTTTGAATAGATACTGGCCCAAATTTAAGGCATGGCTTTCTGAAATCAGTGGCCTTGCCTGCCCAAATTGATCTTTATGGGTATCTATTTTGAGGTTTTTGTCTGCAACAACCCCCTGGAAGAAAGCCAGTCCAACTTTTCAGATACCATTTTATTTTGCACTCGCTGTTTGAAAAAGTAGCTGTTGGGAAAAATAACTGAAATAAAATTATATCAGACAAATGGCTGTTTCCAAGCCATGTGCTGCGGGAAATAATCAATAGCTCCAGTGTTGGAAAAATCAAATATGTTGACATTAATATTACTATTGTTTTCCTCTTCTCACTAACATTTTAGATTGCGCCTTTAAAGAATTGATTGTTCAAGGTTAGCAATCTTATTTCAGATGTGTCTTGGTTATTCAGCATTGGTATTTTATAAGCTGCTAATTGTCGTCTCCTGCATATGTTGTATAATTTCGCTAAAGTCTGTGTTTGTTTGCATATGCATATATTATTTCTTCTCAGTAATAGGAGGTCAGTGTATTTTAATGTATTAATCTGTTTCTGTTTGCATGTGTCTATTTTTCTCTGCTCACTAATAGGCTGTCACTGTATTTTCATATATTTATATATTTTATGGTGATGTTTGCTGTTAGTTAAGATGTACACATTTTGTTTTCAAAACACAATTTATTTTTATGCATCACAAATATAAAAAATTACTCATGAAACAAACAACCAAAAAATGCTAGCAAATATTCAACTGCACTACCTGTGACACCTGCCCACAACCACTGCCAACAGTAGTCTCCACTGGGAGTATTTGCCATGGTTTGCGTAGTCATGGCTGTCATGAGCTTAGCATTTTCTTGAATCACGGTGATATTCTGCCTACGCATGCCATAACCTAAGTCAGTGTTGTGTTCAGGTATCTGAAAAAGATTCATAAGCTCAGATATGTTTGATCCAGTGGTGAGAGCTTTGCCTTTTAAATTGGGTGTCTATATTATATTTTGTACATAAAATCTTTTTGTGCTCTCCCACCGCTTCCCAAACCCCCCATCCCCAGGTTTATCCCCCAGAGGTAACCCCCTCTAATCACCTCCCCAGGACTGTGGGCAGAGCTACTAACGCCCCGTTGTTGGCCCCCAGGAGGAAGAGGAGATCAGCAGTCTGAAAAGTGGAACAAAGCGTTGGGAAGGACTGAGGCAGACATGCCCACTGTTTCTGTTTCTAATAATAATTCTTCGGCTATTTCTAGTTTTCACATGGTTATCCATATAACTCAGAATATTGTGCTTTTATACTTCAATTCCTTGATTTACGGATTTGGGACAGTATGTATGGCCACCTGCTGTGAAAGATGAAGAATACAGCTTGCTTACCCAAGCCTGTGTGTTTCTCTCCTTTTACTCCTATCGATTTGTTACTTATTTTTTATTTTTAGATCCTCTAGCGGCTACCTGTATGACTTCAAGTCTATTTTTTTTTTTCAAGTCTACTTTTCGATACATCAAGTAAATGTAAGCAGTGTCTTTGTTGGAGGAGATCTTCAAGAAGGTGAACCCACCAACTGACCAGTTAGGTGGTCCCCAGCAACTGGAGGCCCCCCAATCCTAACCCTGTCCCTGGAATGTGTGCTTACTTGTCTGCCCCATTCCCAGAAGCTGCTCCAAGGATGTAGCCTCGAGATAGTAATGTGTTGTTGAAACCATCTGGGCTGGGTATGTAACGGAACTCACTTGTGACCTCTGCATAAACTTAAAGATTTCTGGCTGGCAGAGATGGAGATAGATCTACGAGCTTGCTGCCCCTCCCCCCACCAAGACAAGTCTCAGAAGTTCCCTTGCTCATTCAGCCTGGCATCTACCAATGTGAGTGGTCTGTCTCTTCCTTTCAGGCTCTCCTTGCCCTCTGGGCCTGGGAGGGCTGGCTTCAGATTGCATCAGGGAAGCTCCTGTGGAGGTTTCAAACCAACAGTTTCTTGACTCCTTATTCCGTAAGATTTGTGTTTTTCTCTTCCCAACTTCTATCAGCTAGACCATTATTTTTACATTATAGAGTTAATAACATTTCAACTGTATGAGGTTTTGGTTTTGTTCTTTTTTTTTTAAGGTCAATGGTTTTCTTTCAAACAAGATTTTATTTTTTCAGCATTTGGAAATTTTATTTTTATTTTCTGAAAATTATTATCTTTTTTTCTCCTAGTTTCACCTCTGGAACTTTGATTACATGAATATTGGATCTCTTAGAATAAGGTTTTCATCTTTTTGCAATTTTGTTTCGTGTTTTGGGAGACTGCCTCACTTTTATCTTCCATGTCTTCCTCTGATTTTCTCATTCTAATGATCAAAATGTTCATTTTGAGTTCTCTCAGGTTTCTATTGTTCATGGTATCCTCTCCTAATTTATGGCCAAATCATCTTTTCAAATCTCTCTGAGGTTATTAGTTACATTTAAAAGGTTATCTTTTATTTCCTAAATTATCTCTATTTTCTCTGAGATAATTTTTCCAGTGTGTTTCCATTTATCTTTTTATACAAGGTCTGGAGTTCCTTGACTGCCGATATTGATGTCCTCAGAGCTGAGCAGCTGGCAAGGGCTTCCCCTGGCATTGTGGGGCTGTGCCTCCCCAAGAGGGCTGTTCTTCCAAAGCGGGGGCTGCAAATCCAGTGTCTGGGGGCCAGGGGAGTTAGCCTCCATCCGCCCCAGATGGCTTAGTCTGGTTCTTCAGAGGACTGATCTCCTGCTTTCCTCTGGAGCCAATGCCATGAGTGTTAGCTTCTCTTTGCCGAGTTATGGGTAGACAAGTGTGCTGTACAGATGTGTAGTTATCCTGACTGATGGCCTGCCCCTTCTCATGCTTTTGGAGTCCAGGCCTCCCCAGCTTTCTTAGACAAAGAGTGGCTTCTCCTTCCATGGCAGCCCTCCCCTACGCCTTCCTCCACTCAGGTTAAGCTTCAATATGCTTCTGTTTGTCTTTCAGAAATTCAGCCATGTCCCCCAACTAATGAAGACTGACCTATCTGCAGTGCACTTTTAAATCAATTTTCCTTTTGTACAGTGCTCATGTTATCTCACCATGATCCTTTTTGAGAATGTGGGGGGTACAGGTGCATCCTCAGTCTACCCTCAGAAGTCTCCCGTGCAGTAGGTACCCTGGAAAGACCAACTTGGGAGGCAGCTCTGGGGAACACTGGCTTTTCTGCAGTCTCTTCCTGATACTTTCAGAGGGGTGCCACACCAAAGCTCAGAATCTACTTCTAGGCATGCATTTAAAATGAAAACTGTACTCTTTTATTATGGAAAATGTGAGCACAAACAAAAGTAGGAAATAGGATGAACCCTCATTGGGTCACAACCCAGCTGCCACCAGTATCTTGCAAGCAGTCTTGTTTCCTCTTCCCCTCTATCCACTGGAGTCCCCACATGCAATTACTCGCAGGCAAATCTAACATGTTACATCTGGGGGCACCTGGGTGGCTCAGTGGGTTAAGCCTCTGCCTTCAGCTCAGGTCATGATCTCAGGGTCCTGGGATCGAGCCCCACATCGGGCTCTCTGCTCAGCAGGGAGCCTGCCTCCCCCACTCTCTCTGCCTGTCTCTCTACCTACTTGTGATCTCTCTCTCTGTGTCAAATAAATAAATAACATCTTTAACATGTTACATCTGAACAAAACCTGGCAATATGGGAATAGATTTCCAAGCCACACTTCAGAGACTCCATGTGCCCCTTCCCAGTCCTGTCTGGTATTGCATGAATAGCTTCATGTGGGTGCTGATGTCCTGGCTGCTTCCCTTTACCTGCAGAGACACCAGCAATCACATGGAGAGCTGAAAATGGACCCCCCCCACTCTAATTAATTTTTTTAAATGAAAGGGTAAGTTATTCAATTAATATTTATAAATACCAAAAGCAGTTAGGTAGAATGTAATAGCTTTTGAAAAGATACATAAAGCTGCTTCTCATCCCCTGGCAGTAAAACTTATTTTCCTTTTGAAAAGATACATAAAGCTGCTTCTCATCCCCTGGCAGTAAAACTTATTTTCCTTTGGGCTTCTGGTGCTGCATGCCAGAGGAGGGAATGTGAGGCAGGAGGATGTAAGCCCAGTGCAAGCTGAAGGCTAATAGGTAAATGTGTTAAATAGAGAGTCCCCAGAAAAGCCAAGTGTGGCCCTGGTGGAAAATAATTCTGAAAGCAACTAACGTCCTTTGTCTCTGGCCTAGAAAAATAATTCTATCTAAAAACACAAATAGATCCCAATGACATGTGTACTGTCATATGTGTCTCAGTATCATCATGTTTTCTTAAAGCTCCAGCTATCATGTCTGTGTGGGTAATTCCCATATAGCTCTCTCTTCAGCTCTGATTTTTACTCAAATTGCAGGCTTTTTTTTTTTTTTTAAGATTTATGTGTTTATTTTAGGGAGAGAGAATGCACACATGCATGAGTGGGGGAGGATTAGAGGGAGAGGGAGAGAGAGAATCTTCCAGCAGACTCCCTGCTGAGCATGGAGCCCAACACAGGGCTCAATCCCAGGACCCTGAGGTCATCACGTTAGCTGAAATCATGACTCGGAGGCTTAATGACTGAGGCACCCAGGCACCCCTCAAATTGCAGACCTTTTATCTGCTTATTGGAAGGACCTACAACAGTGCTTCATAGAAAATAGGAACTCAGATATTGCTCTTAATGGATTATTAGACATTTCTGAATAGAGTTTCTATCAGACTTTTCAATTTATTTTAACCTCCAAGTCATCTTCTTCCAGTGCTGCAGGTTGCTGGTGGCACCATCGTTATCCTTGGGTGAATTAACTGTGGTGCTAACTGCGTCTCCACCTGGCCCTTCATTTACCACATTCGATTCTCCACTAAGGCTTGTGTTTATTTCCTTTGCATTTTCTCCCATGCACACTCTTCAATTTCTGCATGCACTGCCTTACTTCAGCCCCTCATTAACTCCTGCCTGGGCAAGAGTGGTTAATTCCCTTGCTCCAGTCTTTTCTCTTATATTCCATCCTGAGATCAAGTTTTTTGAAAACCCACTTTGTCACCACCCCTCGCACTTCTGACCAGAAACCCTCAGTGATTCCTCGATGCCTGTGGAAGGAAGTCTCCATGTCTTTGTCTGGCACTGTAGGCTCTCCATGCTACACAACCTGTGTTCCTTTGTAGTCTTCAGGCCACTTTACTTAATCACTTTGTTTTTCTTCTTTAGTGTCTTCCCCTTCCACTGGAAATGGGTAATCCACAAATATAGGTATTCATCCACCATACCTATCTAACACAATGTTTGAGATGTAGGGGGGCATTGGATAAAAATATATTGAATGGGGCACCTGGGTGGCTCAGTGGGTTAAGCCTCTGACTTTGGCTCAGGTCATGATCTCTGGGTCCTGGGATCGAGTCCCACATTGGGCTCTCTGCTCAGTGGGGAGCCTGCTTCCTCCTCTCTCTCTGCCTGCCTTTCTTCCTACTTGTGTTCTTTCTCTGTCAAATAAATAAATAAAATCTTTAAAAAAATATGTATATTGAAGGAATGAATGAATGTTCTTCACTCCATGCTATAATTCCACACTGAGTCAATCTGAATTATTTACTATTTTATCGATTATGAAACAGTATTTCCTACCTTCTTATTTTGGCATCTGCCCCTCTCCAAGTTCCCATCTTCCCCATCTCTACCTTCAAGAGCCACCCCAAAGTCTATGTTCTGTATGTTGCCTTCCCTGATTCTGTCCTCCAATGGTCCCTGGTACTTCATTTGGACCATCTCAGAGCATTTATCACATACTGCCTGATGTTGAAGTTATTTGTGCAAGCATCTTGACTTTCTGTTAAAAATTATAAACTCCTAGGGATTGGGAAGCAGTCTCCCATATTTTGGAAGCATGATTCCTACATTTTTGTATCTTCTGCAATTGTGGTACCCACTAAGGATGTTTGAATCACTCACACTTGCATTCACTGGTAAATGAGAAGTTGAGATCCATAAATATTTCACCCTTTTCTTCTCCATTTATTCTCCAAATCCCAAATATGTTCTTTATAATGTCAATCATTGACCAGCCATTGAGTTTTCTTCTGTTTTCTGTACATTATATATTTATGATGTGGTGAAACCCATCACTGGCATTGGGATTCACGGACCCAACATGATGTGTTTTTAGTCTCAAGATCCTATAATCGACCCTTGGGTTTCTGTTCACTCATTATTAATCTGGGTAGATACACTTTACTGAAACCCAGCTCCAGCTTTGAGAAAAACACTGTATAGAACGGCTTCTGAATTTCATGTCCTTAATTTGAAATCAGATTAGTCTCTCTAGAGTGTAAAACACGAGAATTCATTAGCCAGCTCGGCCACTTGCTAGTACCGTAGCTTTGGCCAAATCTCTTCACCTCTCTCTGACTCTGCTTCCTCACCCGTGAAGCAGGGATGGTAATAGGGCCTAAGTCACAGGTTTGTTGTGAGGATTAAATGACTTCATACAAATAAATAAATTATGCCTGGCATGTGGGAAGCAAGCAGACGATAATATTTTTAAAAATCTCGCTACGTTCCACGTTTTTCATGTTCTTCCTCAACTCTTCCTCAGCAGCTTCTCTTCTTACATACTCAAAGATGTAACGAATAAATATTCAGCATCTAATACATGTGAGACTTTGTCAGTGGTTCCTTCTGATACAGCAGTGATAAGATCCTTGTTCAGAGCTTCAAAACTATCCGATCTGGACCCAATGCTGAGTAAATGGCTTTAAC
>ML104122.1:0-29193 GCA_003697995.1 Taxidea taxus jeffersonii
GGTATTTAAAAAGCAGACAAGCAAACGTTTTAAATGCAGCTAAAGTGATCTCTCTTTCCACATTCCATGCAGATAACAATACCTTCATAATTAAAGTACTATTATTACTATTTAATTGTCTGCTTCATTGTTTAATGAATAGCATCTAGTTAATTATGGTGATGGGAAAGACAAAGGACAGTTTTCTAATGGGGGATGCAGAGCTCTAGTTTTTACAATGTGGGCTGCAAATTGCTTTATTTATACTTCTGAACGTCAGAACCTAGATTCACACATCCTTGTCAAATTATGGATCTCTTTCAACATGGTTAGAAAATGTGTTTCACAATTTTTTTCTAATTTTGCATATTTAAATAATATCACGTTTATGTCTTGATGGATGAGAATGGCTGTTCTGGATTCATTCATCAAACAATTCTGAGCATCAAGGTCACAAGTCACGGTCACTGCATCTCAGTAAGGGCCATTTTCAGGTACCTGAGGTCAAGGACTCACAAAATACACTGAAAGGCCCAGACGGATCTAGCACTGACACAACTCACCTGGCCGGCTGCCCACACTGGGGCTTAAACCTCGCTGTTACTTTCTAATAAGATCTGTGTATGTATACACACACACACACACACACACACACACACACACACACACACTCACCAGTGTCACAGAATCTCCTGCATGAGTAAATGCCAAAACAGGGTGGGGAAAGAGTTTGGAACAAATCCAGCCCTATAACATGTACTTATTAAGCTGGATTTTCTTTAACGAGAGAATCTTGACTATTGTCACTGTCACTAATACAGATTTCTTCATTTCACAGCGATCTCACAAAGAAAATATGTGAAATTTTTGGTGCTCAGTATTGATCTCCACAGGTTTTTCATCTGACATTTTCTTTGGACTGATACATACTTCTACTTAATATTGATTTTAATATGTTTCTGTGCTGCAAAAAAGTTTGGTATTGTGTTTTTATGTGTAACAGCATTGAACTAGAGGTTTCATATTGATTGTCCTCCACTCCTGCCAAATATTATCTGTAGAAAGTATGTTTCTATCAATTTTTGTTCCCTCGCAATGACCTCAGCCTATTCAACAGTAGGAATTCAAAGACAGTGTTTTCAGAAATCCCTAAGATAAAACTGAGTTGTATGACTTTCTTGAGAGATTTGAGGATTAAAATATGATTTTGATGACTTATTGGCCAACCATGACACTACTTGAAACCAATTTTAGTGGCACTATTATAAATTTTCTTATGCTATACAATTTATTGTATTCTGCAGAGAAGTTAGGCAAATAAAATGACTTAACATAGTAGAGCTACATTAGGCTATGCAAGTGTTGGGCATTATTTAATATTTTTGTTTAATGACACCATTATGTGTCTACAATATAAGCTACCTAAAAATTTATATTCCTAATTATGCCATACTTGTAACAGTCATATGACCCATTTCCTGACACATTTTATTTGTTGCCCAAAGCATAGGGATATGGACTTTATCAACTCAAGGTTTAGAAGCAAAAGTGGAAATTATCTGTCTCCATTAATGTTAACTGCAAAAACTTGATTTTCTTTTCTTGACTATCTTAAAAGTTTTGGTAACCAGCTTGGTGATAATTGGTCTTCAAAAAGCAGCAGCCTATATGAATACTCTGGGAATCACCAACACAAGTAAAGTCAGATGACAGGTGGATATTCAGGTGTGGAGCGAGCTATCAGAGGAGAACCAAACTCCTAACTAAAGGGGAAGGCAAGAAAGATAGACAACATTAGGGAGAAGCAACAACAGGACACCACATGGACAAGACGCAGCCTAAAAAAATAAGGGCTTTAAGCCATCTGTGTGTTAAGTCAGGGAACACAGGCATGAGAGGAAAAGAAAGAAAGAAAACTCTTAAGTTGCTGAAATTCACATACAAAACAACATACAAAAGGTACAGGGTACAAAGGCGTTCTTGATGCTATACCAATGGAATGTGGACGAGGGCTCCATAAATGTTCACACTCAGGGTTAGTGAGTGTGTAAAGTGTAAAACATTTAGTTGGGAGTGAAATGACACCAGAGGCTACAGGAGTAGAAAAGCAAGTTATTAACATCACAGATTGGTGCCTGATTTTATGAAGGCTCTTCCTCTTTTCCTTTAATGATATTCTTTTAAAAGAAAAGCATTAGTTCACCTGTATGATCCTAAGGAAGAGTCAAGAATGATGAAAGTCAGACATTTGAGATGAAAGACATTTCATCTGTATTTCGGTTAAATTTCATGTTGATTTGTGACTGAGATACTTGCTGCCCCCAAAGATTGTTGTTTTCAAAGGGATCACATTGAAGGTAGAGTAGATGAGGATCAGAAAAATAGGAACTAGAATCAGGAGTGAAGCAGAGGCAGCCTACAGAAAGAAAGACCAAGTTAACAAGCCAAACCTAAAATCTATGCAACACAATGAAATGTTGATGTAGATGCTCGCAGCATGGTCCAAGGTTTGGCAGAGATGGGCCACCAGTCAATTGGCAAGTTTTTCCTACATGCTTACTTTATCCAGCACATTGTAAAGATAAGGGATGTACAACTATAAAGACATGGTCCCTGACTATTGAAACTTATGCTTTGATTATAAAAAAAGATATGTGTGTCTATCCTAAAAAATAAAAATAAAAAACAACAGAAACTCATTAGAACTGGAAGAAGCACATTATTAGAAGCATAATCAATAAGTAGTATTGGCATTGGAAGAGAAGAGAGTGTATTATAATCTGGGATGATGATGGAGATTTCCCAAAAATCTATGCATGAAAAAAGTAGCCCAAATTATGTTGCTGTGTGGTTTTTCTACAATAGTGTAATGTTATATTCTCTTAGAGTACAGATTAATTTTGGGAGTGGAAAGAAAGAAGAAATAAAAGAAGATAGAGATGGGAAATTTCTGCATAACATTATGACAACTGTCTCAGTAAAAAATGAAAATTTGGAATTCCAGTGCTTTTTGCAGATTATTTAGGTATGGCATGGCTAAGGTTTTGATAAGTCTCCAATATTCTCCTCCTCCAAACCTCTTTATTGCCAGATTGGTTCAATGACCTCTATAAGGTACTGACCAACCTGAACTGGTTAATGAGATTAAAAAAAAAAAGAAAGAAAGAAAAAACAATCTGGAATTTAAAAGTAGTTTAGGATGGCACAGAGCTGTTGATGCCTCAGGCACCAATAAATATAAAGCTTCTTGGGAGGAATGCTCCCTCCAGCCAAGCCTCAAATAATTCCCATAATGAAGTTCTAATGAAAACAGTTTATTATTAAAAATAACTGGGGTGCTTGGGTGGCTCAGTCAGTTAAGCATCTGACTCTTGATTTCGGCTCAGGTCCTTATCTCAGGGTCATGAGACAGAGCTCTACATCGGGCCCCATGCTGAGTGTGAAGCCTGCTTGAGATTCTTTCTCCCTCTTCCTCTGCCCCTCCCCACCTCCAGGCCCCAGTTGCACACAGACTCTCCTTCTTTCTAAAAAAAAATTAAAAATTAAAAATTACAATGCACATGAAAGACAAAACCCTTAACCAAGAGCCAGGAGAAACAACTCAACAGCAGAATCAAACCTGAAGAGACATCGAATGTTGGAATTGTCAGACAAAGAACATAAAACATGCATGTCATATGTTTTAAGAAATATAAGACATAATTTAAAACATAACAAGACTATAAACTTAACCTATGAGATTTGAAAAATAACCAAATAAAATTTTTAGAAATGAGAAAAGGAAATACAAATGGAAGTAACATAATAAAGTGGAAATACTAATAATATAAATGAAAATACAACATAAAAATAAATGAATATAACAAAATACATAATTTATGTACTATGAATATAAAAATTGAAATTAAAACATCCACTAACTGTTAAAGTATGCTAGACCCAACTGAAAAGATAATTAGTGAACTGTAAGATAGATCTGAAGGAATTACTTGGGATATTGTGGCACAGACAACCAAAATGGAAATACATACATAGCAAAACTTGTGGGATGCATCTGTCCATCAAAAGACATGTAGAAGAATTTCTTACCAGTTTTATTCATGATACACAAATCCTGGGGAAAAAAAACCCAAAGGCTCATTAACATTAGAAAGGATAAAGCATGTTATATTCATAGCAGGAAAAAATGATGAGTCTCTGATATACACAATAAGGATAAATATCACAAACATGGTCTGGGGCCAATGCAGCCAGACACAAAAGAAAATGCATTGCATTATTCCATAAGAAAGTAAAGAAAGCAAAACGAATCCATAGCGATAGAAATCGTGTAACTAGTTATCTCAGGCTGGGGTGTTACTGACTGGGTTGAGATATGAGGGGACTTTTGAGTGCTTGAAATGCTGTACGCCTTGATCTGAGTGTAGTCACAGGTGTATGAGCCTTTAAGTTCTTCTAACTGCAGGCTTAAGATCAGTGCACTTTATTCACTTTCCTACATGCATTTTTATCCTCAGTAAAAATGGAAAAAAATTATTGGACATAATATATATATCTATATGTGTGTGTGTACATGTATATATACACACACACATAACCTTCAAAAACATTATGTTTAGAAAAGACAAAAGACAACATTTAACGAGCTAAACCTACTGCATAAGAGGACAGAAAAAAGCAGGTGGAGGAAAGAAAAGTAGAAAAAAATATTAAAACTGAAGGCAAAACTTAACGAATCAGAAAACGTATAGAAGAATCAGAATTTTTTTAAAAGATGCTTTATAAGATGAGTAAAATCCACAGTTTTACTCTGGCAAGTTTGAGCAAGAAAAAGAAGGATGAGGTAAATGAATATTAGAAGTGAAGAATGAGCTAGAACTACAAATAGGACAGATATTTAAAAGGTCATAATAATAGTAGTGCTACTTAGCTAACACGTATTGAATAGCTGATGTGTACTGGGCTTATGTTAGGTGTTTTATGTAGTTATTATTCATCTAACCCTCATGGCAACTCCTTGACGTAGATATTTTGTTATACCCATCCTTTTTTAAATAGATTTATGCCAATACTTTTAAAAACAGAGACAAAATCAGTCAATTCTTAGAAAAACATAATTAGCAAAACTGTCTCAAGAAGCAATTTTAAACAAATTGAAAATAGAACTACACTGTGACTCATCGCACTACTGAGTACTTAACCCCAAAGATACAAATGTACCCAAAGGGGCATGTGCACCCCAATATTTACAGCAGCAATGTCCACAGTAGCCAAACTATGGAAAGAACCTAGATGTCCATCCACACATGAATGGATAAAGAAGATGTGGTATATATGTACAATGGTTACTACTTAGCCATCAAAAAATGAAAAAAAAAATTAAAAATGAAAAAAAAAGAAAGGAAGGAAGGAAAAGAAAGAAAACAATTTTAAAAACCTAAAAACTTAAGTAACAAATAAGTTGAGTAATTAGCTACAATATATTACAAGTCATTCCATTTTTAAATAAACTCTTCCATATAATAGACAAAAATAGAAAACTCGCCAATATGTTTCAAGTTTTTAAATACCAAAACAGATATACAATATAAGAAAGAAAACCTAAAGGTGAAATGCATTCATAATTTGAGCTACGAAGATTCTAAACAAAATACAAGCAAGCTAAATCTACTAATGTAAGAAAAGATAATTCAGCACACCCAAACTGGGTTTATACCAGGAATGAAGGTTGAGTAACTACCTGCAAACCCATTGATTAATGTTAATACCCCACATTAACAGATTGAAGGCGAAAACACCATATAATCACTTAAATAAATGTAGGAAATACATATTATTTATGTGAATAACCCTTCTAAAACCAATGAAACATAGATACTCTCCTCACTTTATCAATAAGAAAATCAATAATAATAAAAATAGCCACTTTATTAAGTGCTTTTGTGCTATGTAATTTGCCACTATTGTTTAATTCCTTATAATAATCCTAAAAGCTATGCACTATTATGATATGTATTCTATAGCCCCATTTTTTTGGTACTGAATTTTGGGTGTGAAACACTATTGTTCTTGTATCTTCCCAGCCCAGCGATGGATAATAACTTAAATCACTTAATTAAAATAGTTTGCTTTAGTTCTATCTAATGCAGAGCTACTAAGGGTATAATTTTTTTTCATTGGCTATAGATCCAATTTAAAACTGTTCCTAATTATGAAGAAAGCTGAACATACGCATTTGTCTGTATGTGTATAGGTCTTACATTTGAAAGACAGAGGTCTTTTTTTTTTTTTAGATTTTATTTATTTATTTGACAGAGATCACAAGTAGGCAGAGAGGCAGGCAGAGAGAGAGAGAGAGAGAGGAGGAGGAGGAAGCAGGCTCCCTGCTGAGCAGAGGGCCCGATGCGGGGCTTGATCCCAGGACCCTGAGATCATGACCTGAGCCGAAGGCAGAGGCTTAACCCACTGAGCCACCCAGGTGCCCCAAGATAATGGAGGTCTTTTGCTATTCCTGTTAGCCTTTAAGTATTTCTGCACAGTACACTGTTGATTTCCTTTCACAAAAACAAAAATGGAGACCCTTGAATTATGCACAAATATATGTATGAATTTCATCTCCTTGTAGTTGTATCATCCTATTATAATCTTTCAGTCCATAAAGTGAATGCTTTCCAATGCTGAATATAAAAGTATTTCACATAGATTATTACTTCAACAATGATATATTAATATGAATTACAAAGGCTAAGTAATAAAACTAACATCCATAAAGCTTAGAGAATAGAAGATCTCGAGGAATTTATCTAGGTTTGAAATTTAAGACTTTATTTTAGAGCAAAACCGTAAGGACATTTCATATCCATGAAAAGTAATATGAATGGAGAAACAATGACGACACTGTATTTTTAGAAGTACAACTCAAATCACTATTTCCATATCTGATAATGTTCCCACGTCACAGAGAAACCTGGACATTTTACAAAATTCTTTTGAGTGTGCTGGAGCTCACTATCTCTTACAAAAGCAAACCCGAAACCTTTCTGAAATCATTTCCTTTGTGTGTGCCCACGTGTGCATGTGTGTGCATGCACACGTATTTTCCAAAGTGGTGACTAATCTTAACCCATCTACTCTACCTTCTGTGTCTACTGAATGCTTTTATGCTTTTCTTGCTCCTGGATGTTACCAAGCTTTCAAAATCTTACTCAGGTGATGTGAAGAATTAAAAAAAAAAAAAAGTTATATATATCCTTTCACGGCTGCCCTCATAATGTGCAACACAGAACATCACTTGGGATTTAAGGGCCCATAAAATAGAGAGCTTGCTTAACCCCTTGCCTGCTCAGTGCCTGCCAGTTCCAGCACCCTGTGAGATTGGAATTTTATGGGAGTTCGAAGCTGAGCTGTTTGAAGGCTCAGTAGCAAATACTCACTCCGTTATGGCCACCCGACCAAAAGCAGCAGCAGATTTTGTTCACGCTGTTTTCTGTCTTTGAAACTGTTCATGGAAGTTCCCAATTTGAAAATCAGAATGCCTGCAAATAAGTCAGTAAACTAGTAATAAGAAATGCAAAGTATATATTTTGCTTCATGGAACAAAAATAAGAAGGGATGTATTTCCAAACAAGTCAGAAATATCAGAAACAGTGTCCTGTTTCTTTCTAAACTGGCAGGAGCAGAGTATAACGTCTAGAACTTAAAAAGGCACAGAAATCAGTATTATTGCAGCCATCGTATTGTAGGATTCTAACAAGGCATCCTTGGCCAGAAGAGGACCGGTATAGGGACATACCAGGAACGTCAGCGCTTCAGGACCACGTGTGATGTCTTAACAGGGAAGGGGAGCTGAAATGGGCTGACTGTGTAGACAGGAATCCTAAGGGGTTGGGGGAATGAAGCTGAGAACATGACCAGCTCCTAAAG
Organism: Taxidea taxus jeffersonii; assembly: GCA_003697995.1. Classification (NCBI taxonomy): domain Eukaryota; kingdom Metazoa; phylum Chordata; class Mammalia; order Carnivora; family Mustelidae; genus Taxidea; species Taxidea taxus. The sequence goes on from ML104122.1 coordinate 7,903, forward strand.
CTGGGACTTCCAGAACTCCCCCTTGAAATGCTTTGGCCTCTTCTCTGAACTTAAATTTGATTATACAAGGGCCTTCATAACCTGAATTTGCTTTATTATTATTTAATATAGTATTTAAAAACTACTGCTCTACCCTACACAAACCATAGTGCCAAGTGCATTTTTGGGGGTTTTGTTTTGTTTTGTTTTGTTTTGTTTTTGTTTTTGTTTTTGTTTTTGTGATGAGTAAGAAGTATCGATTATCCCAACGAATCTGGACATTCTGATAGGAGATAAATGAAAACTATAGAAACAATATGAGGCAAATCTCAAACATAAAATGTAGCTAAAGCTGCATTTGAAATTATGCTCATTTATGGTTTAAGAACTACTCTAACATACATCATTTTATTTGTGCTTCACAGCAATCCCTTCCAGTAGATTAGGCATCTTGGAAAACTAAGCTCAGAGAGGTTGCGTGACCTTTCTGCAGTCACACAGTTTGTAAGCAGAAGAGCTGGAAATAAATACGATTCTTCTCAAGTCCAGTTTCTGTCCCTCACGCTGAGGAGACTTTGTGCCCTCATTACATATTTGGCACTCCACTCTCCCTGCATCAAAGCCGTGGCCAGACTGCAGAATGGGCAAGAGAGGACGGAGGAGGGGGGAGAGAAGGCAGGGAAGGAAAAGTGAGGATACAGAGGTGAGGAGGAGAAGAAAGAAATCTGAAAATCTGAGTGTGGGACAGGAAAGGAGTTTCTCCCCATAAGCCCCAACCACCAAAGTTCCTGGGGCCCCTCCAGTTCTATAAGACTTCTTAATCTGTTTAATTTCATGTTTATTTCCTCCTGGAAAAATTCTTCCCTGGTGCCTGAGATTTCAGAATTTTTAGATGAAGCATTCTTTGTTGTTTGTCTTGGACCAGCTGAGGGTTGAATAAGTCTTCCATCTTATCTCACTCTCTATCTTTCTAAACACAAATGAATTCTTTTTATCCTCCAGAGTTTATGTCCTGCCCTGGAATTAAGTTGCTGAGGGGAAGCATATCAACTCCTCCAGGTAGTTAAGAATCCATATCCTTATTTTGAAATTATGAATTCTCATAGTCTAAATTTCAATGTTTTTGAAGGAAACAATCAATTGTTAAAAAGTTATGATAGTCACGGTTTGTTTATAAGATCAGAAGCTTTGATCACATGAAGTAATTGAGGGTGATGAAATTGACTAATTTACTTTTATAAGCTTTTTATTTAATAAATCCATGACTAAAATTAGAAACTATGCAATATTAATGCTTGCAACTTCTAAAGATAATAATAAATAAAACACTGAAACCTCATTTTAATTCTTAAACAACTTAATGAAGGGAACGCACATGCCCCAGTTTTTATTAAACAGATAACAACTTGCTACGAAAATTGGAACCCGTATTATAGAAAGTAAATTAAATTTGTAGTCATGAATTCCCTTTCTGGAAAGTGTTTTTTTTATTTTAGGATGCCCCATAGGCCACCGAAGATGCCACTTCCGAGTGATATCTTTGGGTTAGGTGCATGACGCCATGGACCTCAAGTTTGAAATCCATCTTTAGGAATAACCTGTCACTGTCTGGAAAGCATTTTCAGCTTCTTTAGCTTGTGGAACAGAACAGAAGGGAATTTTCTTTGGTTCGTGGATCACCTTTGAATAAGAAGTAGCTAACTTCTTCTGGGAATCAATATCTCAACCAGGAATTCGAGAACAGTGTAATTAGCCTTCATGGTTCTACTTCATGATTTCATAGGATAGAGCTTTGAACGTCACATCAGAGGCTCTCAGTTTACTGCCTGGGTCAGCGTTTTGTGACTTCTAGATCACCATTCATCAATGCCACTTCTTATGCTGTGAGGCAGTCAGTACCACCGAGAAGACAATACGACTAGGATAGTAGTGCAAGATTCTGCAGGACGGGCACCTTGCACACAGAGGATAGCGACGACAAAACCAGAAGCCTCTTATAATGGTGGGCTCTTGTAGATTGTATTGCTTTAGCTAAGGCTTGCAATCTTTTGCAAATAGTCAGCAGGAATGCTCTAAACATGACAGCCAAGTTAGAACCTAGAAAGGCAAAACCTTCCTCATTTGCCCTTGTGAACAGGGCAGTAGAATTTTCCTCCCTATATTTCCCGTTGCTCTTGCTCAGCTAATACACATGCCAAGTCGTTGCTGGAACATAATGGACATCATTCCACTAGACCGAAATATGAACTAAAAAATTGTAAATGATAATTTGCTGTCCTGTGTATCCAAGATATGGAAAGATTTACAACTAAGTTTGCATTTTTTTTTTTCAGTTTTTTCAGGAAATATGTCTGGACCCAACACAAAATCTAGACCAAGTCTGAATAATGATGTTGCTAGACCAACAAAAGATGCGTCCCTGAACGAGTAAGCACGTTTCTAGAGCAAACCTGTCAACCAACGCTCAGTGGGGGAAAAAAGAGCATAATCTAGGAAATAAGTTCCCTGACATGATTGTATATAAATTGACCTGAAAATAAAACCACACAAATCAGAGGCATGTTATAAGAGAAACTTAAGTTCTAATTACTATTATTTTTAATTTGCACAGCAAATTAAAAGAAAAGTGCTATTTCTTAAGATTCTGCCAACGTAATTAATATCCCATAAACCTTTTGACAACACACCGAAAACAGACAAACACAAAAGAAAACAGTAAAATTGTCTGAACACTCATCAAGCAGATCTATTTAAAAAAATAATCATAATCTGAATAAACGACTGTACTTTTTTTTTTTAAGATTTTATTTATTTATTTATTTGACAGAGAGAGATCACAAGTAGGCAGAGAGGCAGAGAGAGAGAGAGGAGGAAGCAGGCTGTCCGCAGAGCAGAGAGCCCGATGCGGGGCTCGATCCCACAACCCTGGGATCATGACCCGAGCCGAAGGCAGCGGCTTTAACCCACTGCGCCATCCAGGCGCCCCACGACTGTATTTTTGAGTCTCATGAAATGTTTGACACCCTGTGTTTGAAACCTTCGTTTCTGGCTTAGTGCATGTGCCGCATGCTTCTTTCAAATCATACAAGTCATTTTCTGGATGGGTGACCTACAGAAGAGAATATGCATGTACTTTTACCTTTTAATGTTTGAGGCGATTACTAATGTTCTCGTGCTGAGACAATGTTACAAACCAGAGAAGTTTAAGTGCATCAGGTACAAATGCAGTGTTGCTGAGGTTGTAGCAGAGTAAAACAGAACAAAGATCCCTGGATCAGCACTCACTGCATTCTAAGGGATTGTATTATGCTGTACCAGAGGATGTTATTGTGCTCTTAGGCTGTTAATAGTCGGCTACCATTTCAGTGACAAAGAAAAGCATGAAAGAAAAAGAAAGCAGCTAATTAAAATATCAATACCATTCTCTTTATGAATTTGTTACCTGTAACATAGTAGAATACAGCAGACGTATCAGACTCGACATCTAGGTATTTCGTCAATACTTTCTGGAAAGCACACCAAAGAATGGGGTATTGTTTGGGTGACTCATTTTTTACTTGATTTACCCAACGTGTTCATTGGCTTGACAAGACTCCCGAATCACAATTGTCCAGAGAGAGTACCAGTGGCTCTACAGTCTTCAGATTTGGATTGTCAGATATCAAAAGGGTATAGGCAGTCCCTGCTGTTCCATGTGGCTCTTTTTTCCCACTCTGCTCATTCCAAGTGTCTAATTAGCGACTACACTTATTTCTCACTGCCTTTAGCTCCTCAATCAAGGATTTCGGCTGAAGGAACCCTGCTGCTGGCGCTAGAGTTAAAAAAAAAATCATGAAACTCATATTCATGTAATCAGCCTATAAACACCGCCCCTTCATCACCAAGGGAAAAAGTATGATCGTCTCTCTTCCCTTCCACGTGCACTACTAAGAGCATCCTTATGTTGCTTTCCCCTTTCATGTCTGATCTTGGCAATTCCTGTGTCAGGATAGACATATGGAAGAGGACAGAAGAAAGAAAGAAACGGAAATTCTTTAGGGCCAAGTGCGTTTTCTTTAATGTCTGCAAAGACAGACAAATATCCCTCTTGTTGTCAAGGACATTTTCAGTCTGTAAAAATATAAAATATGTCCCAAAAGAATCATCCTGTAGACTTAAAGCGCTAAACAAATTTTGATACCAGAAAAATTATATTTGTTGGATAATTAATTGGTCATTTCAGCTACTGCATTTGTAAAACAAGTTAAGATGGATTGGCTCATTCTCCAATGATAGGGTCCAATTTACCTTGCACTTTCTTAGGCGCTGGAGATAAAAGAACAAGTAGGGCATGATCTTTGCTTCTAGAAGTTTCTGGAAGAGACGGATATGAAACAGTCAATTGAGAAACACATGTAAAAAATACAGGTATTCTGGGAGGTATAGGAGAAACACAAACCAAGACACTTCCTAAAGGAACTGACAACTAATGTGTACCTTGACTGGTCAGTAAAACATAGGAAGACAGAAGCAGCGCTTGTGGAATGGTGGAGCAAGAAACTCTGAAAACCTACTCCCCACTAAATGAAAAGGAACACTTGTAAAAAAAAAAAAATAGTCAAAACTTACTTTTTCAGAACTCTGGAAATGAACCAAAAGCTTGCAACAATCTGAAGACCACTGTACAAGACAAACGGCTGAATCTTGGTATGAACAATAGGTGTTGTGGTGTTTTAACATGTGATGTCCCAACCCCTCTCCCCCCACTTCCACCCTTGAAAACCAACAACCTCACAACCACTATTGCTGTGGTAGCCTAGCAGTCATCAGTTAGAGCAGAATGGGTTTGTAGTTCAGAGCTCACTTTGTAAAAATATTTGTGGAAGATAATCATCAGCCATTGTTTAACATCACAGCTGCCTGAGTCAGTGATTCCAGTTGGAGCCAACAAGAAGCTGGCCAAAACATTTAAAAGGAAAAAACAGTAATGGATGTTTCTAGAGGGCTTTTAAAACTTCCAATATATTCCTGGATATTTGAAAGACCAGGTATATATATGCAGTACTGTACATATACCCAGGAAAGATCTCAGAAGGTTCCGATTTCTCATCTCCGACTGACCATAACACTTTTTGAAAGCTAAGCCAGGAGCATCAAAGGTGTGCCATAACACATATGAAGAGCTCCTCTGCAAAGTCTGGGAGATTTATTGGTTCTGTTCATTAACTGCCCACTAGGCTAACCAAACAGAAACAACAATGGCTACAAATAACAAAGAATTCAGATTATACAAAATTAGTCCTGGAAAGTTACTAAAGAAAGAAAGAGACATTAAACAAACAGACAGAAACCTGTGGAACGAAAGAGAGAAATCAGATTTCCAGACTTGCCATATTGTATTATTTAAAATACTGAATTTTCAACAAAAACAATTATGAGAAACAGGAAATTATGACACATGAACAGGAAAAACAAAAAGATCAGTCCATAAAAAAAAATGTTCCTGAGGAAGTCCAAATTTTGGACTTACTAAACGAAGAGTTTAAAACAGATATTAAAAATATGGCTAAAGAATCAAAGCAATCCATGTGTAAAATAATTAAAAGAAAGTATACAAATTCTTTCTCACCAAATAGGGGATATTATTAAGTACATAGAAAGTATAAAAATAACCAGTTAAAACTTCTGGAGTTGAAGATTATTATATTGAAAAAAATTCACTAGAGATGTTAACAGATTTGAAATGCCAGAAGAAAAAAATTAGCCAAGTTGACTATATTTCAATTGAAATTATGAAGTTGGAAGACCATAAAGAATAAAGAATGGGGAAAATGAACTGAGCTTCATAGAGGTGTGGGACATATCACACCTACCAGCCCATGTATAATGAGAGGTAAAAGAACAACAACAAAAAAAATTGAAGAAAGACCAGTAACTTCTGAAATATGATGGAAAACTTTAATCTTGTCACTTAAAAATCTCAATATATTCTAAGTAGGATAAACTCAAAAGCTTCCATACTTTATATCCCATTGTTGTCACAATGAGTTGTCATAAGACAAAGAGAGAATCTTGAAAGCAGCAAGTGAAAAAAGATTCTTCATGAACAAGTGACTTCTTATCAGAAATAATGGTGGCCAGGAGGAAGTGGGAATACAAAATTAAAAGTGCTGACTGTTAACCAAGCAAAATTATCTTTCAAAAACAAAGGAGGAATTTAAAAACTACCAAGTAAACAAAAATTAAGAAAATTCATCATTAGCTGACAAAAAATACTAAACAGAATCCTTCAAGTCAAAATGAAAAAACAAACAAAAAACAAAAGAAACAAACAAGCGAACAAAACACTAGAATCTACACAAAGAAATGGAGATCACCAATAAAGTAACTACATAGGTGATTATAAAGACAATACAAATATATTTTTGTTTGTAACTCTTTTCGTCTACCCAATTCAAAAGATAAGTGTATAAAGTAATAATCTATGCCCTGTGTTAATGGACACACAATGTATAAGGATGTAATTTGTATGACAATAAAAGCACAAAGAAGCAGATAGTGAACAGAAGTATATAGCAACAAAGAAAACAGTTTCTGTATACTATGGAAACAAAGAAAACAGAGTTTCTGTATACTATGGAAATAAAGCTTGAATCAATCCAAATTAGATTGTTTTAAATTAAAATATTAATTTTGATCCCTTGAGTACCAACTTATAAAACAATCATGGAAAGTATAATTTTTTTAAAAAAGGAAATTAAAATAGTACACAAGAAAATATCTAATTAACACAAAGAGAGTAATAATAAAGAAATATCTATTATATGTTTTCCAACCACATTGGAATGACATTAGAAATAAATACCACAATGAATTTTGGGAAATACACAAATAGATAGAAATTAACCAACACATGTAACACTGAGGGGACAGCTAAGAACCCAGAAGGTGGATGATTCCAGAAAGCAGAAGATTATCTCCAAGCCTTGAAACCTTTTGAGTTTGCCCAGCTGGATTTCTAAATTACTTGAGACTGGTGACTTTCTTTTTCCTTCCATTTTCTTCTTTATTGAACCAGAGTGTCTATAACTATTATCCCATCCTGTCCCAGCATTGTATCTTGGAAGTAAATAATCCTTATTCTTTGGTTTCACAGGCCCACAGATTGAGAGGAATTGTTTGCAGAGTGGATTTCATGCAGAGTCTCATCTATACCGAAGGTAGATGGTTTAGATGATTAGATTTGGGACTATTAAACTGATGATAGTTAAATGAGATTGTGGGCTTGAGTTGATTTTGTAACTGGTTGAGATTTTCAGGAATATTGAGGTGGCATAAATGTATTTTGCATTTGGAATGAATGTGAATCTTCGGAGTGGTATGGATGGAGAGACTGGGGGGCAAAATGATGACCCCACAAAGTTTTCCATGACCTCATCCCCACAACCTGTGAAAAGGGATTTTGTAGATGTGATTAAGGATACAATATATGCTCTATTTGCATTTCTCAGTAAGCTGAGTTTCTATATAATCAGTATGGCTAACATCTGTATGTCATTTTGTAATTTTGCCAATAATTGCTATTAATTGAAGTCCCTAGTTTTTACCTATTGACCCATGTTTTTAAAACAAATTTCTATAATTTATTTGAGGCTAAATTCTTGATCAAAAGCACAGATAACAATAAACCGCTGGGTTTGAGGAAAGTCGGAGGGTTATCCTCTTAGTAAACACAGTATTCTACATGCTGACTCAATCATCAGAAAACTGCCACTAAAAATTACAGTCATTTTTTAGTACTTTTGCTTATGACTTTAAAAAATATAAAGGTTTCTACCATATCTTTTTTGAAGTAGATTAACAGATGTCTATTATTAGAGAGGTTACTTGGTCCCAGGAAGATAGAATTCTGGGTTTTGTAAAGGAGATGAATATTGCTTAAGTACACAGTCCAGAGAAAGAACTCTACCAATCGTGAATGGGATGTGTGTCTTCACAATTTCCCTTCCTAAAACCATACTATCAGAAACGTCAAAGGGTCTGAGATTTTGTCTTATTTTCAAGCTAGCAAGTTGTCCTGCCACAGTCTCATTGATGCTAGCAGAAGATAAAAATCTCCTGGGTCACAGACAAGCAACCGTATCTCTCATAGCAATGGTAGTAGCCAGAGGGTCAGCCCTTGCATCAGTTCCTGGAGCCCTGATTCCCAGAAGGTGATATGGAGATGTCCAATTCATGCCTATGCACACCCTGGGTCACGTTACAGAAGAGCCCAGAGTCTAACGCAATACAGGAGAAACTAAATCTTTTCTGATGGACAATAAGTATGCTTGCCCTTTATTGCAAGAGAAATATTCTATCTTCCAAGGATGTAAATAAGTCTACTTGCTCTAGAGAGAGACACTGGGTTTATCTTCTGAGTCTGTTTACTATACAAGCATCATCTAAATGATAATCGAAAACAAAAGTAACTACTGCCTCCTAACATGTTGGTCTCATGACATGCAGGCCAAGAGAGATCCGTAGAGAATTATTTCCTACACATGGTAAGTGAAATTTCATCTCTAAATTTACATTTATTGTTTTCACCCTAACATCAAGTATAGACATTTCCTGTAAAGTCTATCATTCTATGGCTTATACTTATAAAATTGTTTAGTACTAGTAAGTTCTGGCTGCTTCTGAGCCCTGCTTCAAACATACCATCATTAATCTGAGCATATGTTACTTATAGAGCAGCAATGCTAGTGGTCATTGTAGCCAAAGCTGACTCCTTCAGGCTCTACTTTAAATGTTCCCTCCTATGACAGAATCAGATAAGGGTTAACTCTTAATTAAAATAGTGTTTTCAGGGACACCACACTCAGGGTGGAGTCTCCTTGAATGTCTCTCTCCTCCTCCTTTCTGCTCTTCCCACTCATGTTCTCTCTCTCTCTTTCTCAAATAAGTAAGTAAATTTTCATAAAAAAATAAAATAATACAGTGTTTTATTCCCTCAAAAGACTACCATCTTTTCTGTGTCTCTGAGTGGTCATAGAACATTATTAAGTTGTTGTTACAAATGTATTTGTGTGTATCTCCCCCGCTTTGATGAAGGTATCTTCCCTAGACATGGGTAGTCAGGAAATTATGATCTTCCCAGTGTATTAGTCTCCTGCAGCTGCTGTAACAAATTACCACAGACAATGCTGGCTTAAAAACAACAAAAACTTATTCTCGTATTGTTCCCATTTTGGGGAGGTAGAAGTCCCAGGTCATTTTCTTTAGGCTGAAATCAAGGTGCTCGCAGGGTCCTGCTCTCTCTGGCATCTCTAAGGGTATCCTTCTTGCCTCCTTCACCTTCTTATGGCCCCTGGCATTCCTTGGATTGTCACCACATCGTAACATTCTTACATCCATAAAGCTTCACAGAACCCCACCTAATACACGGTTTAAAAGAACCTTCAATTTCTTATTCTTTTTTTTTTCTTATTCTGTACATACTTAGTGTTTCTCAAATTTGAATCAGGCCATTACATAACCATATTTACCTTGATAGTGGAGTTGTCAACAAAATACACTTGATTTCCATGAATCCATTCCAACAATTAATTAACTAGAAAATAAAAGATGAATAATTATTTTCACATGTAGCATCGTTTGCTCTGATAACTTTAGTGACCATGATCAAACTGAAAACCCAGTGAGCAAAGAGCTTCAGAAAATACATTAGCAAGATTTTTTTTTTTAAGATTTTATTTATTTATTTGTTAGAGAGAGAGAGCACAGGCAGACAGAGAGGCAGGCAGAGGCAGAGGGAAGCAGGCTCCCTGCCAAGCAAGGAGCCCGATGTGGGACTCGATTCCAGGATGCTGGGATAATGACCTGAGCTGAAGGCAGCCGCTTAACCAACTGAGCCACCCAGGCGTCCCCATTAGCAAGATATTTTAATGGCTACACCACACATCAGCATCAGTAGGAACAGTCATGAAGTGGTTCTCAGAATGTTTTGACCATAAAAATCACTGAGGCCACAGAGCTTAATAGAATACAAATTCATACACTTCCCAGCAGATAGTCTAACCCAACAGGTAGGGTCAACAACTATGAAGCTGTATTTGAAAGGGCACCACCTGGAAATTCTGATGCAGTTGGTCTAACTATGGCTTGAAAATCAGCAATGAAGTGAATTTGGATCCTAAGTGAGATTTCCCATTCACTGGAGATGATGATTAGGGGTGCAAGAACTCAGGCTACAGCAAGATGAGAATTGCTTAAGTTTGGATAACTTACAAAGCAAGCTCTTCCTTACCGTGCTGGATGACTCTGGCTACAACTTCACTGCATTTCACATGTAGTAGAAGCACAGGAAAAGCATGAAGACTTCATTCTTGTATTCATCAGTCCTACAGTATCATTTTATATCATCAGTAGTTTGGGACGTTGGAGCTATTAAGCAAGGTTAGCTTCCCAGAGAAATTCAACAAAGCTACTCTCTGTTGGTAAGGTTGGTTGGGTCTGAGTTTTATGCAGCTCTGCTGAGGACACAAGAATGCCAGCGGCTAGTGAGAAAACTCGTTGACTACTTTGAGGAACGTCCATCCACGTAGGCTATGCACATCAAGAACCACTCAGGGTACTGATTGGGATAAATCACAATAAAACTGTGAATTGGCTGAGGGAAGGGAGCTGCACAGTGAGGGTCAGCACTTCCCTCTCTAGGTTTACACCAGTCCTAGTCTGTGCTCACATGGAGCTAGGAGTAGGTAGCACAGTTTGGAGTGTTTTGAAATGTCTTTCAAATGCCCTTAGGGTCACATTGCTTTGCCACTCTCCCTATGTACTACACCAATAAACAGGGCTCTCTCCTGCTGAAAACCCTTCAGTTATCTTTCCACTGAAAAGACGTCTAAACTCGTTTGGCATGGCAGACAAAACTCCATAGGATTTGTTCCCTACTAACCTTATTAATCACATATTTCTCCAGCCACTACTCTCCCCAGGCCCCACCTATAGCTCACAGCATAATCTTCCCAGCACCATAGTAAAGCCTTTGGGAGATGGGCCAACATCGACGTATCTGACAAACCGAGTTTCCCTTAACCCTCTTCAGGCTGAGTAGACCGCACTGAACATCTTCAGAAGCATCATTCACTTATTATGGAATGTGAGCAGTGCCCCCTGGAGGTGGGCGGTATGGCCCCTTGCTGCTCTCCCACTGTGATATAGGAATGTCTCCTCAGAGATCTCTGGCCCATTGTTATTTTCTCTCTCCACCCGGCAGACTTTATTGTAATCTTCCTCTTATCGGTCTGTCTTCCCCTCGCATCTGTGACCGTCTTGAGTACAAGTACTGCGTATCAGACAGTAAGGATTCCATAGACATTTGATGGCTGGGTAGGCGGGTGAAACAATCAGTCACCAGGCTTCTTGTTTGCTGAGAACTGAGACCTCAGGACACTTGAAATTAGTCAAAATGTAGTACAAGGGAGCAGTAATAGACCCAAAGAAAGCTTACATCACCACGTAATATCATGGCCCAAGGAAACCTTATACTGAGCTAACAACTATCTTCATTGGCAAGAAGAGTGGGAAAGCTGTCACCGGACTCCGTTCCTGCCAAGAATGAGCAGAACCGAGTTTCCAGCAATTGGCAAGCTTTAGAACTGGATAAACAAGCCCACTGTGTTCTCCGGGAGTCCGGCAGAAGGAGCACGAGTGAGAACGTCAAGCTGCAGAAAGAGCTAGTCTGGTGGTCATGTCTTGTCTCCAACACGGCATTGGTCCCTAGGTCTGTCAGGCATGTCACACTTGGTTCTACCCCTGGTGCTTTTCAGATGCTCACCATGAAGCCCTAAGCTGGGCTTAAGCCCTTTGTCTTTGAATTTGCACCATCTAGCAAATTTGGGACCTGGTTTTTGCAGGGTGCCTGGATGGATGGATGTGGGGATGGCTCAGCAATCCTGAGCTGCTCTATGGTTAGGACCTATCATAATATCAGCGCTTTGCTAAAGGCTGGCTGAAAACCACCTACAAGAATTCCCTGGAAGAATACCCCTAGGAAGGGGCCCTCTTTCCAAAGGCTTGCAAGTTCTTCTGCACAACTCCACCTTCTGTGCATTCTTTGAAAAAGTAGTAACTCAGAGATACCCTCTTCTTCAACTCCAAGAACCTGTTACTGAAAAATTTAAAAATTTGGTTCAAAAAAAAAAAAAACCCTCCATCTTCCCAACCCTCTCTTTCTTCCATTTGACTTTAAAACGTGAGCCAGAATGTGCTCTGCAGTATTATATGTGAAAATACACGGCTTGAAAACAGCATAGAAATGCACAGTTCAAAGCAAAAGGAGCTAATTAATAAGCTGCCTTCTTTTCTCTTTTTCTATCTTTTCTTCCCACTGAGCAGCTCCAAATACTTGATGTGGAGTTGGATTTTTATTTTTATTTTTTTAAATTACAGCCTATGCATCATGCAGACCTCTCTCTGAGATATATTGGCCTGGTACATAAACAGCTTGTGTGCTCCAGGGGCAGTATATATTTTATTCTGGATGGAACCCATGATAAGAAACTGAATTTAGAAAGCATTTTGTAGGAAACGAAAGTCAGCTACTGAATAAAATACAAAGAAAGGGCTTTAAAATGTGTTCTTATTCATTAGAATTTAATGCCTCAAAAGTTATTTTATGTCTAAAGTGAGAAGGACAAGAGTAAAAGAATAGGCTTCACAAAACTCAATCCCCTAAAGACATTTATATTTTTCTTCTGGAATAAAGTAAATTCTAAGAGATAAATAATTTCACACAAAGTAAGTGCACTGCATGTTCAAAGAATAAACACGACGTGTTCCGTGCCTGTTCCTTCCAACCCACGGCGGCGTCTGTTAGCTCCCTCTTAGAAATACAGTCCTACAAAGTTTTATGTTGGGAAGGAAAATTGAACTTTCACTGATTGGAATTGCAGCTTTATTATACACTTTACCCTGCGGTCCCCTAACAAAGAATACATAGCTACATAAATGTCTAAGTAAATGTTACCTTCCCAGACTTGAACTCCAGAGATCACAGCTTTCCACTTTGCCCAGCACCCTGGGTCTGGGGTGAATTAATACATGAAGGTTAAGAGGAGGTTAATCAATACAGTATAATCTATTAGGAAAATATCTGCATGCCTCTTGTTTGTAAGGGAAAGGTGAGCGAGAAAAGGCGATGCTTTCGACCAAGACGGCCAGCGCCTGTGCCTAACACCAGGTCCATGCAGCAGCAGCACCAGCAGGCTTGGAAGTTGGCTCGAAAGGCAAAATCTGGTCCCCACCTCTGATTCGGAGCAACTGAATCAAAACTCAGACTTAACAAGAGCCCCAGGGGGAGCCTGCACACACATTCGATTTGAGAAGTGCTGATCTAGGATTCAGTGTTCCCTAGAGGAGCCCAGAGACTCTGGGATGGCAAGGGGCAAGGTGTGTAAGGGAAAAGTTAGAGCAGGAATGCAAGGCTGCGTGTATACTACCTTGGATGGGTGGCGAAGATCTTACATGCTTTTGAGATTCAGAAGGAAGAGAGGCCACAGTCAAGGACAAGAAGTTGCAAATACGGACAAAGGTAAACTTTCACATGGAAGCTTGAAACGGGGGAGATTTGTCAGCCAGAGGTAAAGAGGAGAGGACATTGCCGGAGAAGATGAAGCCGGTTCTCTGTGAGTGCACAACAGAAGCAAAGTCATGGAAGGGAACAGGTAAGACCTGTTTGGGAGCTGTGAGTTTGAGAAAGAACATCCCCCATCCATTACCGTTGGAGGGTGCCTATTGGAATCTTTTTATGTGCTGAGCTTAGCACAGAGCTTTCCCTCCATACACTTAGACTTATGCATAGAAATAGTGAGTTATAGACTGAATTGTACTCCCCCTAAACTCCTGTGTTGATGCCATGTTGATGAATGAGTTTGAACTTGAGCCTTCAGTTCATGAATAATGTTTAGCGATAATAACCCAAGCAGGATGGGCTAAGATTAGGTTGGAAATAGGTAAGAAAAACCCTCTCCATCTAGCATTTAGGCATTACCAAAGCGGTGAGGTGGGAAGGGGGCATAGAGACCATGAGGCAGGAGCTGATGCAGAGAAAGCAAGCTGAGAATTACCAAGTTTTAGAGCAAAATGGGACGTTACCTACAACAGCACTTAGGTCAACCTCTTTGTTTAGCTGGTAGGACATCCATGGCCCAGGAAGAAAAGAGCAAGGCTGGTATCACAGGCTTGTGCCTGGCAAAGCCACACAGAGCCCCATGCTTAGATGTACCCTGCATTTGGTTTAACACTCTGCTGTGGCCACCTTTGAAATTCTTAATAACTTTTGGGGAAGGGGCTATATTTTCATTTTGCACTGGATCCCAGAAATTACCTAGACGTTTCTGATCAACGGTTGGGTCGCAGTCATATCCAAAGTCTTCAACGTTAGAACTCTACCCAGCAGGCCTGATTACTAACCCATTTCTCTTGCCTTCTTGGGTGAACTCAGAGGCCTCTTGAGCACCAGGAGAAAGTGGGAGGGAGGAGCCAAACACCACCGCTGTGTGAAGCCTAGTAGACTAAGGAATTACCAACAACAATATCACAAATATGTTAACCTGAAGTGGAGAGCCTCGTTTCGAAGGAACGGTCATAAATTCTGTGGAGTGCTTTGCGGGGAGGGGTTGTTTGCTTTTATTTTCTTTGCTTTAGGTTTTTGTTTGCTTGTTTGTTTTGTTTGCTTTTTGTTTGTTTTTATTTTTGTTTTGCTTTTTGGACTAAAAACAGGCCCTACACATAAAAAAATGCAAAAAAAAAAGAAGCTAATTCAGAATGAAGGTCAGGAGATATTATGAAAGTCTATACAATAACTTATAATCCATCCTCAGAATGGCTGGTGAATCCTAAAAAACAAAACCCTGGAATGGGTGACATCTCTAAGGTAAAAATTTGAAGAAAGAGGACCAAAAGTCCGAGATGCTGGGATGAAGAAATTAATAATATGTCAGGGCCCTGAGTAGGAGAAGGGGAGAAGAAAATACACAGAGTAAGAGCTAAGAGGGAAGTTAACATAAAACAATGTGGAATTCAACAGTGAAGAATAAGAAAGACAGTCAGTAGGTGCTGCGGCAAAGGAAAGAGGAGTGAGAAAAACATCAGAACTGACCAGTAAGAGGTTGTTGGCAAACTTGGCTGCATATTCCATATTTATCACCAGACAGTTTAGACCAACTTGTATGGGATTAAAGTCAAAATCAGACGGTTCAGAAAACAAGCTAAGGCAGCTTCTGCGGGTCAGCTGGAAGAGTCAGAAAAGTCAAGTGAAGACAGAAGAAGAACTGTTTTCTAGATGGGGGCCAGTGTGTATTTGAAGGAAGAGAAGAAATAGGCAGTAAGAAAGGAGACTCAAGCCATTGGGAAGGAAATGTTCTTGCTAGAACATGGGAGCTCAGAAGAGAGAGAACGTCGGACCCACACTCACAGCACAGTGCTGGCTTTGGAAAGAAGAAATATTTGTTCTTTCTCTGTGAAAAAACTGAAAAGGAGAAAAAGGTAGGCATATAAAAAGCATCATTTTGAAGGACAATGGGGAAGTTTATAACTAAAAGTCTTCATCTGAGCAAAATAGAAATGAAAGCCACTTGCTGACGTGTTTGGTTGTAATCTACAATTTAATAGTTTTCTACAAATATCGGGGGCTGAATGGGCAGTCTATGAGAGACATGTTATGAAAATGGAATTTTTAATCATCCCACATAAACCCCTTTCCTAGAAACAATGTTATGCAGCGTACTTGCCAGGGGAGCATAAACAAACTGCTTATTCAGCAGTATGAAATATAGCATCTTTTGAATATTTCATGGCAAGACTTCAGGTATAAAATTTCAGGAGTTGAAATCTGTAGAGTAATAAGAAACTGAAAAAGAAAAGAAAAGAAAATTATCAGCAAAAAAATATTGTAGAGGGAGACTAAAACTACTGAACTGACCAAATTATGGAAGGAGAATAGAATCATTTACTATGAGCCGTTGGAGTTAGAGGCTCCAAGGACAGACACGTATGGACACATGGGACTGTCTTTCTCTCTCCCTCACACACACACACCTTGACATTTCTACTTTTACATAAGGCACCTCATACAGTGTATTTGTTTTGAGAAACACAGATAATCTAGTGTTACTTAAAGTCAATCACTTGCCATTCTCATCGGATACCAAGAATTCAATATATCCTATTAGAGATGGGTTTTAAGTAAAGTTAAAGTGTTTTCTTAAAATTTCTGATTCAGGGGCGCCTGGGTGGCTCAGTGGGTTAACCCTCTGCCTTCGGCTCAGGTCATGATCCCAGGGTCCTGGGATCGAGCCCCACATCGGGCTCCCTGCTCAGTGGGGAGCCTGCTTCCTTTCCTCTCTCTCTGCCTGCCTCTCTCCTCTGTGCTCTGTCAAGTAAATAAATAAAATCTTTTAAAAAATGTTCTGATTCATTTATTTAGTCATCCAAAATGTTTACTCTTTAATGTAAAATAAAAAAAGTTCAGACTGTTTAGCAACTTTCTCTAACCTCACCCTAAAACAGCTATACATATGTTGACAATTTCACGATCTCATAGTATCACAGAGCATCAAGCCCTGATGAAAATCTGTTGTCAGAATCTTGGAGGAATTTCCAATGGCAGCGAGGCCAATAGGGCTAGATTGAGAAAACCATTCAGTGACCTTCATTCACCATATGGAAGGAAACAGCCCACACAGGAAGAACAAAATACAGCGTGCCCTCTATGCTATTGACTACTTAGATCCCCAGGGTCTGGGTTTGTAAGTTAGCCACATGCCTTCCCCAAGGGGGAGCTCTAAGCTGACTCATGTCTCATCCACTTTCCTCCCACATCCCCCCTACCCCCCAACCCCCAGTCTACAATTAACATCTTCACTTCCAAGAAAGGTAGTAGGTCTGATGTGTGTCACTGGGATTTCAGGTGAAGAAGAATCAAGGTGAAAGGACACAGGGATTTTAATGGAAGCAGGGTCAAGTTTGAAACTCTTTTCCCAAGAGACCTTTGGGTTCTTTCTCTTCCTGCTAAATTATTTCACACCTTTTTCCTCCTCTATCCTCTGAAACATGTTAGGAAGCTTTTTAAAAGATCAGTGCCAACCTGGGCAGAGTTCTGCAGAGAGAGGGCATGGAGCAGACTGCTTAAATCTGCTTTACTTGTAGCACTTTACCACAGAGGCAAAATGAGGTCTCTATACATCTCAGCTGTACAGTTTATATTTCTAAGAAAGCTGTGGAATTCACTCCCCACTTCCCACACAGCCTTTCCGTGATTCCTCTAAATTCCTATTAGTTTTAATTATTTAAATTTAATATGTTAGAGATTTGATAATTAATTTTGAAAGCACATAGAAGGAAGCACTTAAATGAATAATAATATATGTTCATAAGATTATAAAAATGTATAAGCTAAATTTTAGGAGATAGATATGTTCTATCATTTGAAAAGAGTATCACATGAAACTATACACCTTAACGGTCTTATTCTTTCTTTTCTGATGTCAAAGTCTGACAATTATTTGGCACTAGTAAAAAAGGATGGGTAGAAAGGTTAGAACCTCACTGCCTCCACAGCCCCAAACTCGGGAAATCGTGGGAGGTAGTGACATGGTTGAACTACCATTTTACAAAATAGTAGAATGCATGTATAACAGTGTGTCAAATTCTTTATCTTCCTCTCTCCTAAAATGTCTTCAATTAAAAAAGAAAGAAGAGGGAAGAAGTTGTACAACTTAAGATAGATGTCTGTAGAAAATATGATCTTCTACAATACAGACAGGTCAAAGAAGCATAAACGAAGATGGTTGATTTCATTTGAACGTGTAAGTTCATGAGTATAACTTTGACTATGTCCTCAATCAATGTAATTACAGATGAGGTTCAGGAAAGTCATTCCAGCTGCATAATTTAAAAAAATTTGTTCTGGCATGATGGCTAGACCTAGTTCCACAAATTAATCCTACTCCTGGGACGCTAGCAAGGCGGGAGGTGGTCCTGGGAGAACCTGGACACTGTAAAGACCATGGACACAAATGTCAGGCAGAGCTGGGTTTGAGGCTTGTACCACTTATGGGTTGTGTAATCTTGGAGAAGTGAAATATCTTCTCCAATCCTCTCATGCATCTGACCCTCCTGATATGCCGAATGAGGCTAATATAATGCCTTTCTCATCCTATGAGTATGAGAATTAAATAGAATAATGAATGCTTAGCCAGTACGTGATGCAGAGCAGGTTTTTGGTTAGTGTAGACCATGACCTATGGACTCCTCTTTAGAAGCATTCATGATGCAGACTCATTCACAAATCACAGGTCAAAGAGTAGCCATACTCACCAGGATGTCCACATGAAGCAGAGTCTTTGTGAAAAGACAGGAACTAGACATCACAAGAAGGACAGGCACAGCCCAGAGATTCTGGAGAAATGGCATGGATTGGTGCTGGGCCAGCAAAGAGGGAAATTTCAGAGCCCTCCTGATTGCTAAAGCAGTAGCTTTTTTTGATGTCCGGTTTCTGTAAGAAAAATATCATTGCTCTGCACTGCTGACTACATAGGTGCTTAGGTATAAAGCTATAATCAGCAATTTAAAATAGTAAATATTTGTGCAGTTATCTTCCTGAAACTCTTATTATTCCTAACCAGATACTTCAATCATGATCGACAAATATCAACAAAGGGGCACCTATAAATCAGCTGTAGAAGGTCGTCTCATAGGCCTCAATACTTTTATTGAGTCCCCCTTCCAGCCAACCACAACCATTTTTCTATATCCTTCAGCTACTCTCAGAAACAATATGATAAGTGGGGGTCCTTGGGAGGGGTTAATGATAAGTTACTGTTTCTTGGGATATGTAGACCCCAAAGCATATAGATTGGGTAAGTTGGCAGGGGAACGTGGAGATAGAAAGAATCCTGTGAGAGGAATATGCAGGGTGGCAGGTTTTCCATAGATTTATTCAACTCAGAAGATTCTAGAGAGAATCTCTAGAATTCTAGAGAGAATTCTCCGTTCAGCAAAACGGAGCTGAGATAATCCTGAGAATGGGAAACCGCCTCTCTTCCTCCGCACTTCCCAGAAAGCCTGGGATTTTTCTGTTGGTCTTGCTTTTCTGTCATCCCAAGAAGAGAAGAACTTGAATTATTCCTGCTTAAGAATTTGGCTGTACAGAGGGAAAGTTGAATGTTGTACGAGAATTAGCATTATCTTGGAGCAAGTTGTTGTTGGGTTTATATTCAAATGAGAGATAGGAAATAGAAAGATCCATCTACAGAAAACTGAATTCGTGATATTGAATAAGGTCCAAAACTTTCCTAGATTTGAAAGCAAGGAAAAGGACAAAGAGACAGGACCAAGAAGGGGAAAACTGGTAGAAAAATTAATAGACAAAATTACATAGGTTCAGAAATAAGTTAGAATTATAGCTGTTTCTGAGGATTACAGAGCAATCAGAACAGAAGAGAAAGTCGAAGATGTATTTAACATACTTACCTTACTAGCGCAATAAACAATTCGTGCACAGATTGAAAGAATTCACCATACTTAAGATGGAATCAAAGAATCCCTGTCTTGAAGACAAACTAGAAAAAAATTTTTATTCAAAGGAAAAGGTAGAAATATATCCTTCTTGTATTCAGCCAATGAATACAATTTAGAAAGGTGACATGTTATGCATGGATTATCTAAAATTAGACACTTTAAAACCATCTCGACAATACTATATTTTAGGAAAAAAATGGAACAATTATAGAATTTTGGAAAAAAAATGTGAAAATTCAAGAATGTTATGCCTAGTCAAGGTTTTTCATTTTGTGTGTGTGTTCATAAGTGAAAGCAATAGAAATACACTTCAGATATGTATGGCTCATAAAATATGCCACTCATTCATCCCTCTAAAAAAATACTTAAAGATGTTTTCCATCTGACCAACGTTTGATGTACAAAAGTGGGAAAGTTATTCTATATAAAGATTGTTGGAAAGAAGTTGATAACCAGTTAAATATAGATTTATGTCTAGGAAATTGTAGCAAATTAGGTTATAAAATTGAATTCACATGACAATAATTATACTCGAGGAGAAATAACTTAGTAAAAATACACATTTGTAAAGCTGGGTTTATATATAAAGTAAAACATGCAAAAATTTGAGAGAGAACTTATGGGAGCTTTTGCACGTGTGTGCAAAATTCCTATGCAAAGAAGTTACTCCAAAGGCACCCATTTATTCCTGAATGTCATAAAGAAAAATGGAAGGAAGAAAAGTAAGAAGGTAATTCTTAGTAGAATTAAAAGCTAAAAAAAGATAAAAGCCTAAAAATAAAAGTCCATGAATCAAAATATAGAAAACAAAGCTAACATTAGAAGGCGTAAAAAACAGAAAGCAGAAAACAAAATGGCAGATGACTTAAAATACAAGTTTTGATATGATAAATGATTTAAGTTCCCCATTAAACAGCAAAGAATCAGATTCGGCTATAAAATAGAATCTGAAAATATTTTCCATATGAGGAAAATTCAAAAAGCAGGAAAACACATCAGATTAAAAATATGATTGCTAAATATTTTAAGAGAAATGCAAATATGAGATAAGAGGGCTTGACATTGTTGATTTCAGACCAGATGAAATTAAAAAAAGACAAGTGTATAAAAGAGAATCTCATATTGACAAATATGAAAACTTTAGTGAAAATATAAAAGTGAATATGTCAGTTTTATCTATATCACTATACATATCACTATATATATCACTATATATATATATCACTATGTCACTGTATATCATTTCATCAAGCTATTTTTCTAAGATTTTTTTTAAGATTTTATTTTTAAGTAATCTCTACACCCAATGCAGAGTTGAAACTCACAACCCTGAGATCAAGGGTAGCACACTCTCTGAACTGAGCCATCCAGGCACCCCTCATCAAGCTATTTGAAGCAAAAGTTTTAGAAATACATATATAGGGGCACCTGGGTGGCTCAGTGAGTTAAAACCTCTGCCTTCAGCTCAGGTCATGATCCCAGGGTCCTGGGATCGAGCACCGCATCAGGCTTTTTGCTCAGCAGGGAGCCTGCTTCCCTTCCTCTCTCTCTGCCTGCCTCTCTGCCTACTTGTGATCTCTGTCTGTCAAATAAATAAACAAAATTTAAAAAAGAAAAGATATACAGATATATAAGTATACTTTAAATTATATTGATTATATAATAAAATATTAAACTATATTTACTATAAACAGACAAATTATATAAGTAAATAAATTGTATAATGCACAGAGGAACAAAGGGAGAAACTCTATAAGCTTCTGA
>ML104122.1:34193-101082 GCA_003697995.1 Taxidea taxus jeffersonii
TATTAGGGGAGGATCTGTGGTTCTAATGTTCACCCAAAAAATCTGAATGCCAAGAATAACTGAAGAAAGAAAGAAAAACGGGGAATAATAAGGTGGAACATGACAACATATATTAAAAAGTATATAATATAAAGCCATGATAATCAAAACAGGACAAGAATAGATAATAATGTATTGATGCTTGAATAAACAATAAAATGACGATGATAGCACAACCCAGAAAGACTGTATCAATAAATTATTCTGGAACAATTGATTAACTGAAAATCACAGTACATGAATAAAAACCTAGAAACATTATAGGAACACAGCTATCTGATCTTGCTCAAAAGCAAATGGGATAGATAACATAGGGAGAAAAATCAGTAGATTTTGCTATGGAAAATTTAAAACTTTTCTATCTCAAAATACTAACACCAGGAGTCTATTTCCAGAAGTATCTCTTTTGGCTTGTCTGCTTTTGAGTTTTGCATAAATGGAATGACTCAGCATGCACCCTCCTGCATGAGGTCTCTTTCATTCAACGTTGTGTCTGTGAGATCATGGGTAGTGTCATGGACAGTTGCAGCCCCTTAAGCTTATTGCTGTGTCATATCCCATGGTGACTGGAAGGAGATGCGGGGATCCTCTGGAGAGATAGTGATGAATTGTCTCTCCAACCAGTGCTGATAGAGATGTGCTCAGTTTGTAAAATTATATCATGCTATACACTTACAACTCGCTCCCTTTTCATGTATATATTATTCTTCAATAAAAAGATACAAAAGTGGAGCACCTGGGTGGCTCATTCAGTTGAGTGACAGACTCTTGTTTGCAGCTCAGGTCATGATCTCAGAGTTGAGAGACGGACCCACAGGTTGGGCTCTGTGCTTGATGGAGTCTGCTTAAGATTCTCTTCCTCCCTCTCCCTCTGCCCATCTCCCCATTCCTGCCCCCCCCCAAACTCATGCACAGTCTTTATCTAAAAACAAAACAAAACAAAAATTATACAAAAGTAAGCTTTTAAAATGATTCTTTGAAAACAAGTTTAAGATGTAATGAAGTAAATAATTAGAAGTCAGACGTGAATAAGAAAAATTCCAGAACCCAAGATGCCCTAAGGAATCTGCCAGTTCCTGAGGCTTACAGTCTGGGTTTTCAAAGGTCACATTAGCAAGGGGGGAAGACAAAACCTGGAGCCAGAGCAGGGAGTAGAGTCTGGATCAGAAACTTTATAAATCCAACACCCCTGCAAAGTGATACCTTCAACAATGAAGTAGAGGAAAAACCAACCCTGGAAATAGGTTTGGTAATTTCACCCCAGCTCAGAATCAAGGTAAAGAAGGTTGCATGTCCCCCAAGAATTCCTAATTCTAAGCTTGTGTTTGGGGCCAGAATTCACACTGCTTTCGTGGCCTGAAAAATCCAAATCAAAAAACTGATTTTAGAGTGGTCTCAAGGCACTAGACAGAGCAAATGTAGAGCATTACTAGTGCAATACTTATTAGAATTCAGCTTGTAAGACATTCTACACAGAAAGTCCCAACAACCATAATCTCACAATTAAAAAGATAAGTAAATGAGGAAACAAATCACCAGGATTAAAAAATCCAGAG
Organism: Taxidea taxus jeffersonii; assembly: GCA_003697995.1. NCBI lineage: Eukaryota > Metazoa > Chordata > Mammalia > Carnivora > Mustelidae > Taxidea > Taxidea taxus. Next base: position 35,789 of record ML104122.1, read on the forward strand.
AAAAACATCCTACAGAATTGCAGCCACATGGATAAAATTTACTGGAATTAGCAGAGACAGAAACCGAGTGGATTAACATGATCAAAAAAATAAGAGAGGCTTGACAGTACAGTTAAAGAAGAAGATACTTGATCGAACTTGACCAGGGGGATATTATAAAGAAATGAATAGAGGGACGCCTGGGTAGCTCAGTTGGTTAAGCGGCTGCCTTCGGCTCAGGTCATGATCCCAGCATCCTGGGATCAAGTCCCCCATCGGGCTCCTTGCTCGGCAGGGAGCCTGCTTCCTCCTCTCTCTCTGCCTCTGCCTGCCTCTCTGTCTGCCTGTGCTCACTCCTTCTGATAAATAAAAAAAAAAGAAAGAAAGAAAGAAATGAATAGAACACTGAGACATTAAACAATTACTGGAATCAGAAAAATCATTGAATGAAGTAAATAGCACATTAGACTCAGCTGATGAGAGAATTGATGAACTAGAAAAAGGAGAAATATCTAGAATGCAGCACAGAGTCAGTCAGAAAGTATAAAAGAAAGCTTAGGGAATATGGAGAGATTAAGAAAGTCAAAAACACTTTATTCTTTCCAAGAAGAAAAAAATAATAAAATTTCAAAATTCAAAAATGCAGGTGGTCAAGAATATTCCAGAATTGGTAAAAGACATCTAAGAAATTCAGAAATCCCAGTGAAATACAGACAAAATGAATAATACAAAAGCCACCCCTAGAAATATTTCCATGAAATCACAGGACTCCAAAGACAAAGGGAAAAATATTACACCATTACTCATGTCAAAATAATTCAAATTACAACTACCCTGAGATATTATTTCTCATATATCAGATTAGCAAACCCCAAATGTTTGAGCAAGCACTCTGTTGTGGAAGCTGGGTGGAGACAGACCTTTTCATATATTGCTGGAGAGATACAAAATTATATAGAATGTATGGAGGGAATTTGGCCATATCAAACAAAATTATAAATGCACATGTTATTTCATCTAGCAAATGCGACTGTAAGAAACAGCCTGCGAAGATACACTTGCAAAAATGATAAAAGGTTTTACACAAAGCTATTCATTAAAAAAACTAATTAATAGCAGAGACTGGGTAGCTCAGTTGGTTAAGCATCTGCCTTCAGCTCGGGTCCTGATTCCAGGGTCCTGGGATCCAGCCCCTGCTCAGGGAGGGGATCCTGCTTCTCCTTCCCTGTCCCCCACTCATGCTGTCTCTCAAATAAATAAAATCTTTTAAAAAATTAATTAGTAGGCAAAAAATTCAAATATCCATCCATAGGAGACTAGTTAAATAAACTATGATACATACACAGAGTGGAAGGTTGTACAGTTGCTTAAAAGAATAAGAGGCATCTGTGTGCTCCTACAGAATGATCTCCAGGATATTTTGTTAAGAAAAAATAACAAGAATAGAAAAGTGAATATAGTATGTTACCATTTAGCTAAGAATATAAGAATTTTTGAAAATAGAAAGATAAACTAAAAGGCATATTTGTAGACAGAAGAAGGACATAGATTTCTCCAAATGTTCCTTGTTTTGGAGACTAACCTGGACCCAGGTATATGTCTTAAACAATTAAAAATTATAATTAAATTTAATAGTAATTCTGCAAAGCTGTAAGTATTATGTGTAGGTAGTATGATCACCTATGAAGAGCCCCCAAGTAGCTCAGATAATGGAATTAATAAGAAACTTTGATAAATTTGCCAAAATGTAAGGTCAATAGACATAAGCAACAAACAGAAAAGGACATCGAAAAAAACAAACAAACAAGCAAACAAAAAACATGAGATTTATAGTAGCAACAAAATAAAACAAGCCATCTAGGAATAAATCTGACCCAGAAGTTTATAAGACCTTGAGGCAGAAAACAGGAAACTTAAAGAAAACATAAATGGAAATCAACACATTGTTCACAGGTAAGAAGACTTAGAGTCCATTTTTCCTAAATTGAGCCAAAGGTTCAGCAATTCAAATTCAAATTCCTACAGGGGGGAACCTGGGTGGCTTAATCTGTTGAGCTTCTGCCTTTGGCTCCAGTCATGATCCGAGGTCCTGGGATCCAGCCCATCACAGGCTTGTTTCTCCCTCTCCCTCTGCCTGCCACTTCCCCTCCCTGTGCTCGCGCTCTCTCTCTCTCTCTCTCTCTCTGTCAAATAAATAAATAAAATCTTTTTTAAAGAAATAAATAGAATAAATAAAATTCCAATAGATTTGGGTGTTTTTGTTTTTTGGAAATTTGACAAGACAGTTTATAAAAAAGCCAAGAAAATGCAGGTTGTCCTACCAAATAGCAAAACTAGTCATAAGGTTGAAAAGGAAACCATGTAGAATTGGAGGGGGTGTGGACGAATAGGCAACAGGAGCAGAACCCAGTGCCCAGAAGTATACATATCCATATATACATATAGAAATCCAAAATGTGCTTGAAAAATATGGCAGAAATGTAGATCAGTGGAGAGACTCCTCAGTCAACTGTGTTGGAGCAAATGTTCAGCATTGGAAATTTTTTAAATGGATCTCTTCTTCAAACCATACACAAAAATAAGTTCCAGGTGGACTGAAGACTTAACTGTACAGATCAAAACTACAGTACTTCCAGAAGATGGTACAGGAAGACATAGTTATAATCTTAGAATAAAGAAAGATATTGTAAGCCAAACACAACTGGCATGAATCCTAACAACTGTAATCACAAGGGTGGAGAGACTCAACTATGTGAAAATTAAGATTTTCTATTCAGAAAAGGCACATAAAAACAAAAAAGACACATAGAAAAAGTAAAAAGAGAAGGCTTAAGCTGGAAGAAGATATTTGCAAAACATGTAATAATTAATTAGTTGTGATTATTCAGAATCAGTAGAAATCTTATAGGAATCAATGAGAAAATGTACACAACAGAAGATATTCAAAGGGCACGAGAACAGAAGAGGAAACGTGGATGTCCAACATCTACAGACTGAAATCACAATAAAATACCATTGCAAACCCATTACTTTGACAAAAATGAAATAGTTGGGCCACAGCTCTATAGCAAAGATATAGAGCAATTTAAATCCTTAGACATTGCTGAAAGGAAGGTAAACTGGTATTATTTGCTTGAAAGACAATGTGGTGTTGCTGAATAAAGTTGTACACAAGCATATAGAGAAACCCCCACAATAGCCCGTGTTTTGTCATATCCCTAGAAAGATGCCTGGGCATGTACCCCAGATGAACGGCACAAGGATGGGGTATGTTGACAGCACTGTTTATAATAACATAACAATGTAAATATTCCAAATGTGTGTCAATGAAATAATAAGAAACAATGGAAATAAATGAACCTCAGCTCCATGTATTAGCATGGATGAATCTTAAAAAAAGATAGTGAAAACTAAATTAATAATAAGCCACAGTACATACAGTGTTATCTCATGCATATAAAGCATGAACACAGGCAAAATGAAACAATACAATGTTTAATATCCAAATATTTTTAAGTTATAAAAAAGCAAGGGAACAAAGTATATAAATTCCAAGTTAATAGATACCGGTGGGGTGGGGAGAAGAGGAAAGTGATATGGAAAGAACCATAAATAGAGCTTTAAGATACTGGCCACTTACTATATTTTAAGGCTGAGTTTGGGAATCATAGATGTTCATTGTATTATTTTTCCTTAAACTGCATATATACATATATATATACTATACTATATATATACACAAATATATATACATACATATACTATATACACATATGTATGTACTGTTTTTAAGTATAACACACATAACAAAAACATTTGTAATGTATAAAACAAATAGTTAATATCTTCAACATATTGAACCCTACAAATCATTAGGAGAAACTCTAAATTGTCATTAGGAAAAGGTGAAAATAATTAATCTTTACTACTCCTCTAAAATACAACTTAAAACAAATAACAAGGTGGCATTTTTCATTTGTGAAATCAAAGTTTGGTTTGGTATTTATTGTTAACGACACTGCTGATGGTTGTTGGGGGAACTGTATAATACTTTCTCTCACTATTCATGAGAAAATAAATTGGTACAAACTTTCCAAAAATAATATATTTCTATGGTTATACTCATTTATTTCTAGGATTATATTCATATATTCAAGAGTGTTTGTTATTATTCTTACAGCATTATTTATAACATTTATAAGAGAAAATATTGGAAACAGTGTAAAAGTCCAGAATATATTGGGAAGATTAAATAAATTATGATACAGCGATATGATGGTATCACAAATAACACATAAAAGTCATGACTTTGCAGAATAAAGTAATAGAAATTCTAATGATATATTAAATTAGAAAAGTCAGATGCCAAATTATTTTTACAAAAATATACAGTTAAAAAAATAATTCTCCAATGGTTAACTGTGTTTGTAGGTATGTATTAAGTATATAGAGGAAAAATGGCCAAAAGAAATACCTGTCATAGTTTTCTCTGGGTGGTTAGATTGTGAGTCGTTTTATTATTGTCCATTAAACATTTCTGTAATTTCTTTTTCTCTAAGAGCAGGTATTATTTTTATAATCAGAAATTTTTTTTGTTTTTTTTTTAAAGATTTACTTACTTGAGAAAGAGACAGAGCTAGTGAGAGAGAGTACAGGAGGGGAGAAACAACGGGAGAAGGAGGAGAAGGAGGCTCCCCGCTGAGCAGGGAGTGTGATGCGGGGCTTGATTCCAGGACCTGACCTGAGCCGAAGCCAGATGCTTAACCAACTGATCTACACAGGTGCCCAGAAAAAAATTAATTTACTGAGTTTTAAAGGTTTATGAGTGATTCCCATGTGCAAAGGGCCTTTTAAAATGGGATGAGGGACACGGATATGTTTCAGACCATCTCAAGAAGCCCACAGGCGAGTTGAGAACAAGCAAAGTTCCATGCTAAGCACACCACAGACCTCAAGAGAGGCAAACGTGGAAATGCTGGGAAGGGGGGAAGCTCACTTCTGACTGAGGAGGCTGAAGAAGGTTGAGGAAGACCTGCTTTGTAGACATTTAGGCAGGTCGCGTTTATAACTGGGAACACATGTCCTTTAATACCTCCTGCGTTATGTACTTGCATGTGTCTGTGTGGACACATGTGTGTTTTTATTCAAACAGAGAGTGAGGTTTCTTGGAAAAAGTAAATAATAATACTGAAGAGCTCCCTTTCCATTAGTATGGGTCTCATTCCATCCATCTAGAGTACTTAACTTTAAATTAATCCTTCAATCAGAATTCTGTTTTTTTTTTAATTGGTAGCCAAATGAACCATTTTTCCTTGAAAAAACTAAGTGTTCTACTTTGACAGAAAGAGAAACTGCTACTTAAAGTTTAAAATATTATATGCAGTATTTTTGCACATTCACTATAAAAATCATGTATTAATTAAATGTGCTAATCAGTCCTGGTGGCTTTGATAAATCTAACATATCTTCACAATCTATATTATAGGGAAAAACCAACTCTGAGGTGATAAATATCCTTAGGTTAAACATAGAATCACCTGCCTGTAATTGATGGAAGAAGAGCCATCCTTATTTTTAGGAATACAATGGAATAATAAATAAATGGAAGACAGCTCCATTGAATGTCACTGACAACATACATCAGTATGATGCCTAACCCCTATAAGGCTGGTCTACAGCCAACCTTATACATTGATCCGCTGTGTTAAGCACAGTGTGCTAGAGTCAGGGCAGGGAAGGAGTTGGGGTCAGATGTTTTAGAGATGGGGGTGGGGAAGGTCAGTTTCTCAGAGGAGGACTCATGAGCAAGTGATTTATTAAGGAAATTCTCCCAGAAAAATAACAACAACAGTAAAGGAATAGGACACAGAGAGAGCAAGCAAATGCATATCCCAGACAATCCCGGCACAGGGTAAATGCTGCCTGAGCCTTCAGAGGGGCTCTGGGATGTGAAGAATGATCCCAATCTGAGGCAAGAGTGCTGTTCATCTCCTTCCAAAGAGTTCGACTCCCTGATACTTCTGGACTTCCCTCCTAGCGCAGAGCTGTTGCAGCAGCTCCAGGCTATGGGTGAAAAATAGCATTCACAGGGGGCTGTTGGAAGCCAAAGGGCACTAGTACAGGGATCTGGGTGAAGGCCCAGTAGGGCCCACTCCAGAAAGCACTTTCTCCAGAATGGGGAGACAGGAGGAAGAGACAGAGAACTAGATGCACCCTTCTTCCTCAGGTGGATTCTGAGAGGGAAGGCAGCAGCTAAGACGAATGATCCCAGCAACAGCAGAAGACAGAAGTCATGCTTCTGGCCCCTAGGTTCCAGCTTGGCTGCTCCCTTAAACTTTTTCTCTTCTGCACAACAAGGACTATAAGGATGCCTACCTGAGAATTTAAACCAGTTTCCAGGTCAATTTGGAAAATAAATCTATCATGCTAGCTTTCAGTGAGATCTTGTTCTTCATGATTTCGGATCTAAAATCATCTAAAATTATACTAGATGTGTAACTATTAAACTTATAAAACGTATCTGTAAGCTTAAATATGAAATATGATGACACTTCTCAAATTAAGATAACTTAGATTTAGTGTAACGAGGTATATTTTATGTTTAAGTATATTGTATATCACACACACACACACACACACACACACACACACACACACACACACACTTAAAACTCATGAGCTGTTTACGATCCCGTGTGGTGGGTATTAGAAAAATGTAAAGAATATTGCACATAAACATTTTCAATTACAAAGTTATTCAGTTATGGAAATAACTGATACTTGCTTATAAGGATGATGAACATTTGATTAGCACATGCAAAAGAACTTTCTCATGATTTAACCCTCAATACAGTCCTGAAGGTATTTATTAACATAAGGGAACTGAAGTGCAGGGCATTCCAATAAAGTGCCAAAGGTTGAGCAGCTAAGTTATGCCAAAATCAGAACATAAACCAAAATCATCAGATCCCCACCGTCCACCCTGAGCTTCTTAGACCATGTCATACTGTGCCATTTATAGAAGTTAGTTTTAAATATACATCCATCTCCTAGCAGCTTTATTGATAGTTCATGACCTAAAACATGGAAGGCAAAGATCAGACAGAACTCTGGAAAGAAGTAACCCTCACGTCCTGTACTATGTTGGAAGAGAGAACACTTTCTTCTATGACATCCTTCATCCTTGACTATCTGCCTCAACATTCTTCATTAGGCCAGTCATCTATGTCAGAACAGGCCTGCTCACCTGTTGTTGGCAACCACTCAGATATGCCCCACATCACAGCATGACTCAAGATTTTCATTTATTTACTCATCGCCTATTTGTCTAGAATTTACAAGAACTCAAGTGGAGGTTTCATGACCTTTGTTAAGCACTATGGCTCTGACTGCCAAATGTTTCTATCCTGATGCCTGATAAAAGACAGATATGTCCCCTCATTCTCCACCTTCAAATAAGTACAAAGTTGAGGGGAGGAGAAGGGGTGAAGAAGCAAATTCAGATAATTATTGGTTACTAATAACCTCTTCTATACCACTAAATAATTATTAATGGTTTTGCCTATGTTATCTCATTTTAATCATCAAAATAATCCCATGTATTAAATTTCACTATCTTTATTTTACAGGGAGGGCATTTGTAACGAATTTGTGAACCTAGCCCTATCCAAAGCCAATGTTAATCATCTCTCCTCTAGAGTGTGACTTTAAGTTTAGAGTTGTAATGTTTTTCAATTGCCCCTTCCTCTATTCTTTGATGAATATTAGGTATGGCTGATAAATGATGCCAGTACCAAAATCATAATAATTACAGAACAATTTTGAACTCTGAAGATTGAAAAAAATGTATCAGGAAAAAATAAGTAGGGTCATCTCAAAGAAATAGAATGAATTACCAGATTTGTAAAACTTAATTTAACATGATTGCATATCTTAAAGAAATGTACCAGCCAAAGGGGGAGCTGCTTTGCATGTCTAGAAAAGTACTTTTAGTATCCTTGAGTCCTATCCAAGAAGGGGAGTGCTGGCCAAAACAAATATCTAGCCTCATTCCAACCCTGCTAGCAATCATATTTCTGTTGTGGAAAAGAATATGTTAACCTGCCTTAACCTTATGCTATTAAACATTTGAATTGTCTAATTCCTTGTCCTGATTTCTTGTTCAGTAAGCAAACTTTTGATTCTTAGGTAGATGTATCAATACCAAGAGAATATGCTGGTCATGCCAATGCAAGTGTTTTCATTTCCATGATAGGTGTACTTTAAGTTCTCAAACTTTGGCATTCCCATTTAACTCTCAGTCATATGAGATTTGTTACTGTGAATCTTATTTTGAAAGGCAGACACCTCTCAAGGGGTTAACAAGATCGGGTTCCTAAATTTTATGGGATGAAGACAAGGCCATCGCCTGGGACTGAATTCACCAAGATTGTCTCTTGAAATAGTCTTCAGGCAAACCTCTAGAGGCTTACAATGATGGTTCATTTTATCCATCAACTTAGCTAGGGTGCAATACCTACATGTTTGATCAAACATCGTCTGCCGGTGGCTAGAAAGGTATTTCTTAGGTGTGATTAACATTTAAATCAGTAGACTTTGAAGAAGGCAGATTATCTTTGATAAGATAGTGAGTCGGTGGGCTTCCTTTGACCAGCTGAAGTCCTTAAGAGCAAAGATCAAAGATTCCTGAACAAGGAAGAACTTGGCTTCAAGACTGCAATATCAACTCTTACCCAGATTTCCAGCCTGCCAGCTCCCATAGTAGCATGAACCAATTCACGACCCTAATACTCTCTAAATACGTATTTGTATGTATGCATTATATATAATATAAAATAATATAAATATTTGTATTAGACATACATAATATGCACACATATATATCTATGTGTAATACACACATAGTATTTATATATTATATATATTGGATATAGCTATATATGATGTAGACAGAGATATAAAAATTGATTGTTTCTCTGGAGAACCCTAACAGCCACCCTCAGTCTCCCAAAGTGGCCATCTACATTTGCCACTGAAAGTGTCTAAACAAGTTTATTTTTCTCTCAGCTATTTCATGGAACCATAGAATTTAGGACAAGCACGCACTTTCAGCCCCAGCAGCCAAAGTGCCTTCCTTCAATTAAGCACGAATATAACTCATGTCTCTGGACTCCCCAGTCTAGTGGACTTGTAATGATTTTCTTGTTAATCAGTTATCTCCAGCCATATAATTTTTGTTGTTCTTCAAACCATTAATTCTTAGGCCTAAATAAACAATGGTTTTAATATTAACTTGTCCATTTGGGTCACCAGTCTTTTGGTTGTTGATTTGAACATGAAATTTAATGACCCCTTAGGTACATATGCCCTGCTGGGGTGGTTTTACTCAATAGTGCACCTTACGTTTGAAAGAAATGTAGGTGGCATTTATTTCTTTTTTAGGATTTTATTTATTTATTTTACAGACAGAGATCACAAGTAGGCAGAGAGGCAGGCAGAGAGAGAGGAGGAAGCAGGCTCCCCATGGAGCAGAGAGCCCGATGTTGGGCTCGATCCCAGGACCCTGAGATCATGACCTGAGCTGAAGGCAGAGGCTTTAACCCACTGAGCCACCCAGGTGCCCCTGTAGGTGGCATTTAACATATTTTCTTAAATGCCTTTAGGATGCTTCAGGAAGGAATCTACTGCCAATCCACGGGCTGTGCTCTTTGGTAACTCTCCATTCAGCGTGGAATCTTTATAAAAGTCCATTAATTTTTGTATGTTCAGGCAATGGGGTTTGCTAACTAATCTGCTAATTGGACTGGATAAAAAAAGAAAAAAGTTTAAAAGGCTTCAAATTTTAGAAGAGTGCCCTGTGAGGGGATCCAATAGGGTCAGAATTTTCTCCAACTTCTGTTGACATATCAATGGTTAGTTGCACATCTTTCATTAGGCGGTGATCTTTTCCAGCTGTCTACATTAAATCAGATCAAATGATGTTTCACCGTCCTCCGTGCTTACTGCTATGAGGTTGCCACAACCATATGGAGTCCAGACTTATAGACCCTTTAACATAACTTGTGCTTCAAAACTGGATTTTGAAATAATTTAATTGATAATCTTTCTTTGAAAGGGAATCAAAAAGAGAAATAATGACTTTTCCTAGAACCAGGATCTCACACTTCCTTGCCAAGTCCATGTCCTAACCGCAATGTTTATTTCAGAAACAAAACATCCTGTAACCCACATCAGGGGATCTGGGCGTCACTTGGCTTTGTTTACTTTCAGTGGCTATAAGCAAGTGACATGGAACTTCTCCCCCTACTCTCATCAAAAGTTCATATCAGCAAAAGTAGCGTTAGCTTGGAATCTGATAATACTTATAAGGAGATTGGGCACTGTTAGTTTATTCACTCATTCACTCATCTGGCTTTTGGTGATGATACCAAGCAATCTATGTCTATTGAATAAATGCTAGCTTCATGGAGCTAAAGGTCTATCTATGATGTCAATGACATCCTGCCTGAGAGATATAAAGGGGATATAAAATCTAGACCATCCTGTCAGTCACTAATAACATTTTCATTTGGATGAAGATAAAATTTCTAAAGAAGCAGAGGATATTTGAATTAGGCTTGTTGTCAAGCATTCATTACTATTTTGAGACTATATTATGTTTTGTCTTTGCAGTAGAAAGATATAGTCTCCTGGCTATGTTAAGTGAGGTCTGACCCAAACTCATTTCTCAATGGATAATAGACACTTCATTGAAAACAACTACCCTGTGTTCGGTGGACATTTATAAGTTATTAATCATGTGTTCAATAACATTTACCAGGTATTGCTGCATAAAAAATATGACATAACTATATGGTGCTCCCCCAAAGATTTCACAATCAAAATTTCATTCAGACATATAACACAGGCTCCATTCATATAAGAGGGGATAAAATGTTGATTAAATGCATTCCCAGAAGCTGTCTCTGAGATATCCTCTGACACAAGACAGTACTTAAAACCACACAATTCCCTAGTCAGTTTCCTAGATTTAGCTGGGGCGGCTCCTATAGTTCACTTGTGTTTGCAGGAGTGTTAACCTGAATTCACAATTTCCTGGATGTCTCCTACACTGGGGCAAACTTGAGCATTTGAGAGGTCAAGGCTTACCAATACAATCGGGGCTCATTAGAGCTGTATGAAAAATGTTGGCTTGCACAAGACTCTTCACTCAGGTTTAATGCTAATCTGTATGTTTAACAGCTGGTGAACCCAGACTGTTTGAGCTTCTTTTTCCCAATACAGGAAAAATCAGCTTCTTGCCATGCAAATGTGAGTTATTGGTAGCATTACAGGGGGATGTAGACAGGATCCTTCACCAAGAAAATTTTAAGAGCTTCACTCAACAAAAATGTTCCTGGAGATGTTGCCATAAGTGACTCCACTTCTCCCTGTAAGGTACTGACGGCTGGGGGACAGACCTCATCCCGTTCGGTGATCCCAGCCGAGGTTTAAGAAGATGTGGTAGTCAGCAAGGTAGAGTAAGAAATCTCATTCTTACTATATATTAATCTCATTCTCTCTATATTTTAATAAGCCAAGTTAAAATACAACATTATTTGGAAAATAAAAACAAATACTGCAACTCTTCAAAAAAAAAAAAAAAAATCTCTAGGGCAGCACTTAGTAAAATAACACCACATATCAGAGTCAAATGGTGTTGTTCAAATCACTTAATATATATTGGCCCAGCCACACAGTCTTCAGCGCTACATGGATACAAGAAAGGCATCCTTACCAATCTTCTATTAAAAAGTCAATTTCTGTATACATTGCTGCAAGAAGTCCCACACCACTCCACTTTGTGTCTGGACATTAGAAAGGGAATAAAACACCAATATATACACCATTTCAAGTCATATATATGCCATTTTCAATTCTCATTTTATTTGGAACAAAATGAATGAATACCAATGGGACATCTTTTTCTCTTTTTCACTTGTATATTATATGGTGCCTAAGAGCCTTATTCTGAGTCTAAATGAATAGAAATTTCCTTATACCTTCCAAAGTCTTTTAATTCTGTCTCTAAGAAGATCATATTCTCATAAATGAAAAGGAAAGATGTCATCATTTACATTATTTATCTGGAAATAATTTAACTGTGGAATTTCTAATGAGACCATCACAATATTTTTGCTTATGACTGTGCAGTGTTATATTTAAAAAAATAATGATACAAGAGCAAGCATTAAATCCAATACCATTAAAAACCCCTCCAAAAGCTCCTGGAAATAACCCCTTTCCAGATTAGTAGGATATTCTTTTGTGATAGAGAGTTAATGAGGGACGCCTGGGTGGCTCAGTTGGTTAAGCAGCTGCCTTCGGCTCAGGTCATGATCCCAGCGTCCTGGGATCGAGTCCTGCATCGGGCTCCTTGCTCGGCAGGGAGCCTGCTCCTCCCTCTGCCTCTGCCTGTGCGCTCTCTCTCTCTCTCTCTCTAACTAATAAATAAATAAAATCTTAAAAAAAAAAAGAGAGAGAGTTAATGAAAAAGGTAGAGAATTTTAACTCACTAATATTTATCTGGGTAGAACAAATCTTAATGCCTGGTAGTCCCAGCAAACCTTAAAGTGTAAGTCATCAAAACAATGATTCAAATGAAGCCAGGTGTTGAGTTTTTGCACTGCTTGCATATAAATTGCTGTCACTGGGACAATAGGAAAGGTCTCTGGGGCAGGACAATCTTAGTATGCCCTTGGAGATCTCTAGAATGTTAACAAGATCACTATTGTCCTCTTTTCAATGAATGTTCTGGTCTTTTGTGTGTCAGGGCCAGAAAATCCCCTGACATTTTGTGGAGGTTGCCGGGTGTGTGTGTGTGCGTGCGTTCATTTGCCACTGACTTTATGTAGACAGGTGACTGCCATTACCTATAGACACTATTGACATACATAGAAATTTAGGAGAAGCATACCACAAAGAACGAATTTTGTTGTATATAAATTTAAAGCACATTGAATTAAGAGACCAGGAAAATCAAGCTAACATTTCTATAAACATACGCATCCTCTTTCAAAGCATTTTCTGAAGTTTATTCCTTGTTGCCTTTCTACACCAGCTTCTCTCTGCCAGCATCTGTTTATTGAGCCTTTATTAGGTGATGACGCTGCTTCCTCCATTCTCTTCCTTTGCCTCCTTGCTCTGCATAACTGCTTTACGTATTGTGTCTTCACTTAAAAATCTCTTCCTCAGCCCACTTCTTGCTTGAGATGTTGATGCTTACCATCTCACTCTTATTGGGTCTTGTTTGCACTACATAGGTCCCAAGGTACTTCTTCATAGGAAAAAAGAAATCTCTATCACAAACATTACAGTGGCCTTGGTTAAAGGAGGGGGAATTAAAATTATGTAAACCTTTCATTAATGGAGGAAACTGGAGTTCTTTGAAATTTTGCTTTTTGTTTAGCATTTGAGTTTGAATTTTTACAAGATCAACAATGAGCGTGTTCCAATTCTATATCTCATTCTGCCTATACCCTGATGTGGAACAACAACGAGTTTAGGATGCAGCATGAAAGTATTGATATCTAACGCTTTTATAAACACTTGGAAATTTCTCTGTTGTTTGGGACTTTGAACATCAAAGGCATTGGGAATCTATTTCATGTATTACCTACATTAGGCATAATGTGGGTTTACAGACCATAGGAAATGTGGATTTGTGGCCCTTCAGGAATTAGTAATCTAAAAAGAATATTAGATAACCTGGCAAATATTCATAAAGTAGGTTTGTAAGGAGGCTCTAACAGAGTATTAAAATCGAGCATTTTTTTAACCGTAACGCTGATAAGACTGTGTATGGAAGAAGATGTGTGTGTGAATGAGCTTAAATCGTTGGTTACCAAAATTTCTTTCATTTCATAGTCAGTTGTGCTGCAGTTACTTGCACACATTCCTAGCTTCATAATTTTGTAGGTATGTTATAGTGGAAGAACTTTGCATCGAAAAGAATATCAATAAACCCTGAGTCAACAATGTAAAACATAGGGATTTTACTTTGAATTGGAAGAGAGGAGCACGAAAGCAAATTTGTAAAAGTCCTTTGAACCAGAGAAGCTCAGGTACTTCTTGTGCATCGGAGAAGCAATAAAATGTGTTCTGTCAAGAATGTTGAAATTCTGTCCCCTCTTCCCATAACCTCCTGCTAAGCCACTGTACTTTCTGTAGGAGTTTAGTCCTTTAATATGGAGGGTGGTTTTTGAGATTTCACATCTAAGGCCGTATGTATGGTACACATAAAAATCAACCTCTGGCCACCTTAGAAAATAAGAGCCATTGCTACTGCATGATAAATGTCAGTGTTACTCTTTTGCAAGAGGCTGGCCACTGTGTTCTTCATTTTAGCCATTATTAGGGCTCTGAACATTCAAGTTTCAGATGAGGTGAAAAATACCAGCTGCCCTTCTGAATACGTGTGAGTTCTACCAACTCTCTAATTAGGCGCTAGAAGTCTGGAGTCAGGTATATGTTGGCAAGCATATCTCATCATCCCTCCCCTGCTTTAGACACTGCAACAGCTCTCTAGCCACTTTGCTTGAGAAGCTTTTATAACTGAACAAACATGAATTCACTCCTTGGTGAATTGTAGATAGGAGCTACACCTCATGGAGTTGTCACAAATTTGCAACAAATAAGGATATTCCAAGGAATAACTTCCAAAACTGTCACTTCCTGAGCAAGGGTGAATGGGTTCCTTTTATTTAGGTTGAGGATGAGTATTCAGAAAAGGGAGCCTTGTCATTGTAGGTAGAGGCGGGCATAAGGTCACTCATGTACCTTAAGGAAATATGCTTATACATATATTGTATGTAATGTAAATGAGGCTTGTGCTCCTCCTTGGGCAGAGATTTTAGCATTATAATGAGGTAAACCTATGTTAGTCACTCCATGGTCCATCTGCATGGGTGTGAGTTGGAGGTTGAGCTCAAACTAGTCTGGGTGGTTGGTTTGGCCCAGCCAGAACTCTTCATCAGGAGATTCATTGTCTCTTGGTTTCCATCACAGGATGCTATGCCTGCTAAAACACAAGCTAGAAAGAAGAGTTTATGGAAACGTGGGACAAAGACCAGTGGGTACAGTGCAGATGGGCTTTCAAGGTCAGGTTTTGGTATCTAGCTGGTGATAGTTTCATCTAGTGTCACGGTGTTTCCTCCAGTATTGACATGCTTTGCTCTTCTCCTTCCCTCAGATGAAAGTTAAATGTGGTAATTTACTAATATGTGCTGCAACAACAACAATAATAAAATATTTAGAAATAAATGAAACAGGGGCACCAGGGTGGCTCAGTGGGTTAAGTGTCTGACTCTCAGTTTGGGCTCAGGTCATGATTTGGGGTTCCTGGGATCAAGTCCTGCATTGGGTTCCCTGCTCAGCGGGGAGTCTTCTTCTTCCTCTCCCTCTGTCCCTGTACCCCTCTCATCTCTCTCTCTCTTCCCCTGTCTCTCAAATACATAAATAAATGAATAATCTTTTTTAAAAAGGTAGTAAAACTATCAAATATTTACCGTAACTTTATGACATTACAGTAGAAATGATTTCTTAAGCAAGGCATAAAATGTATCTAATGAAGACCCTTATGTTAAATAAGACTTCACTGAGATTAAAATCTTGAATTTGTAAAATGATAACCAATGAAAAGGAAAGTCATTTATGAAAAAGGTATTTGTAACTAGTATAATTAGTGAAACGTTTGAATATAGAAGGTAAAAGAATACCTACTAATTATTAAGAGAAGTGCTCAGATCTGTAGGAAAATTAACAAAGGAATTGTTAAGCAACCCACAGAACAAGAAATCTGGGTGGAAATTTAAAATGTTAGCAAAATTTGGGACACCTGGCTGGCTCAATCAGTAGAGCATGTAACTGTTGATCTCAGGGTTGTAAGTTCGAGCCCCACGTTGGGTAGAAAGATTACTTAAAAATTAAATCTTTAAAAAAAAAAGGTTAGCAAAATTTAGAGTGACAACATCGGATGCTGGTGAGAGTATAAGATAATGGGAGTTGCTGGTGGAAGTATAAGCTGACAAAACTTCTCGAGGAAAATTTAACGATATTGAATACATTTTAATTTAGAAATATTCTATTATCAAGCAATTTTATCTTAACTTTCTTAGCGAATATCTTTAAATCTTCATTAAAAAGCATAAAAAGGATGTTTATGTATATGTTCATAAAAACATATTTAGAAACAACCTGTCTTGTAGTAAAATTCAGTGCTTTAATGATATAATGGAGTAGTACTACATAGCAGTTTGGATAAACAAACTAGTTCCACTAGTATGAATTGATATACAAAATTTTTACATATGATAAAATGCTAAATAAAAGATAAATCTAAAAATGTTTTGGGGCGCCTGGGTGGCTCAGTGGGTTAAGCCGCTGCCTTCGGCTCAGGTCGTGATCTCAGGGTCCTGGGATCGAGTCCCGCATCGGGCTCTCTGCTCAGCAGGGAGCCTGTTTCCCTCTCTCTGCCTGCCTCTCTGCCTACTTGTGATCTCTCTCTCTGTCAAATAAATAAATAAAATCTTTAAAAAAAAAATCTAAAAATGTTTATGTTAAATGAAAAAATTACACATAATAACATTAACTACATGACAAAATTTTGAAAACTAAAATACAAAATAATAGTACATTTGATTACAGCTACATAAGAGTATTAAAAATACATAGAATGATTCACATCTACCCAAGACAAAGGTGACAATAAAAGATGAGTTTGCCTTTATCTACTGTTTTGTTTCTTCAAAAATTAAAAGCGAAATGAAAATATGACAAAATTCTGATCTCTCTTAGCACTTAAATTTTGTTGTAAGCCTATAGATAAACCTATCATTTTCAGTATTTTTCTGAATGTGTAAACATTTCACATTTTTCTAAATTTACATCACAAAAAGAGGATAGCAAAACTATTTATTTAGAAATAAATGACAAGGGGCACCTGGGTGGCTCAGTGGGTTAAGCCTCTGCCTTCAGCGCAGGTCATGATCTCAGGGTCCTGGGATCGAGCCCCGAATCGGGCTCTCTGCTTAGCGGGGAGCCTGCTTCCCCCGCTTTCTCTGTCTACTTATGATTTCTCTCTCTCTCTGTATCAAATAAATAAATAAAATCTTTTTTTTTTTTTTAAAGGTACACATTCACACAATAAGAGTAAGGAAAGAGATATAAGGAAGGATTGGAGAAAACTTTTTTTTAATTCAAAATTCAATAAAGAACTTTATAAAAATAAGTTGTTAAATAATACAATTGGATAGAAAGAAGGTTCTCACATTCCAGAACATAGAAACATGTACAGTATTTTCAACTTATTCTGCAGACCCTGAAAAACATAGAGCATTGCCTTATTACCAGAAGTCAGCAAAGTGAACAATCACAAATATGCACACACCAATTCCACTTTATGTGGTATAGAAATCAAAATCTTAAATAAAATATAAATGAAATATATCCATCAATGTATTGAAAAAATATTTATTACATCATAACCAGCACAATTTATCTCAGGATAGAAGGGCATCCATCCTTTGCCCATTTGCTCTCAGCTATGTCCTTCCCCTCCCCTGATCTGTTCTACATCCCACACTATCCCTTTCAGCTCTGCCAAAACATTTGTAACCAGTTACCCATTTAAATTCTCACTTTTGAATTCGGGATGCATTTCCCAACTCTAGCCTGATTGATACAAAAAGAAAGTGTAAAATCAGACGATCTCCATTATTTTAATTTACTTGTTCATTGACTGTAGGAGTATATCTTCATGACAATCTTATTAGAGGTCTAAAACGTATTTGACAAAAGTGAACATTTGCTTCTGATGAAATAAAAGTAAGACCAACACTTCGAAATAAAGTCTAAAGGAGGAAAGAAAAAACCTGTAAATATTTTTAAAATGATTGAAGTGCTTCTGGCAGGAGTAAAAATTTACACTGACCAGCCGTGAAAGAGAGGTCTGTTCCTTATTGTCTCAGGACTAGAATATGTTATCAAACATAGATGTTTAGGGGCACCTGGGTGGCTCAGTGGGTTAAAGCCTCTGCTTTCGGCTCAGGTCATGATCTCGGGGTCCTGGGATCAAGCCCCGCATCGGGCTCTCTGCTTGGCAGGGAGCCTGCTTCCTCCTCTCTCTCTGCCTGCCTCTCTGCCTGCTTGTGATCTCTGTCTGTCGAATAAATAAATAAAATGTTAAAAAAAAAAAAAAACATAGATGTTTAAAGTGCTCTAATAGGAAAAAAGAAAACAACAATAACATTAGTGTAGTTTGATTCCTATTTCCTTATTAAGATTGACACTGACATCTTGTCATATGTTGATAAGGCTTCTTTGTGAACTGATTCTATGTATTTTCTTTTTTCTATTGATTCATGAGGGCTTTCTATATCCCCTCATAGTTATATAAGCTGAAAATGGGTTTTTCCCTGTGAGTCATTTGTCTTTTAGCTTTACTTACATTCATTTTTTAGCAATGTACAGTATCTTTTATTTTTATGAAAGTTTATCAATATTTTCTATTTTAGCTCCTAAATTTTGAGTTATAGTTAGGAGAATTTCTCCCATTCCATTTTCAAGAAATTATTCTGGGTTTTCTTCTGGAACTTTTATGTTTTAATTTTTCACATGTAATTATTTAATTTATTTTTAAATTATCCTAATTAAAAATCTGAAGTATAGATTCATTCTCATTTTCCCCCAGATGACCATAAGTGGTCATAAGTCCTTATTTTGAAAAATATATATAGTCACTGGTTTGTGACGCCATTCTCTGTTATTTCCCACATACCCTATATATTTAGGGTCTATGTCTTGACTACTCTATTCTTCTTTCTGTTCTATCTGATTTAATTATGGAGGCATTATAATACACTTTTATGCTTTTGTGCTGCTGCTCAGGCCTAGAATCAAATATGGAAAAATCTGAAACCAGAATACGTTTCCCTTAAAATCTGGTTGTACAGAGGTTTCTTTTCTCATCTTAAAGATAAACAACTTTTAGGCTATATCTCAGTGTTGACCATTCTGGGGTTCCTTCCCTTGGCATGGGTAATGTCTTTACATATATATAAGACTTACACAAGTCTCTTTGAATTATATTTTTAAATATTTGTTCTACTCCATCATTCTTTTCTTTTCTTTTTTAAAGATTTTTTAAAATTTATTTATTTGGCAGAGAGAGAGATCACAAGTAGGCAGAGAAACAGGCAAAGAGAGAGGGGGAAGCAGGCTCCCTGCTGAGCAGAGAGCCTGATGCAGGGCTCAATCCCAGGACGCTGAAAGGACCTGAGTCGAAGGCAGAGACCCAACCCACTGAGCCACCCAGGCACCCCTCCATCATTCTTTTCTTTTTTCAGATTCCAATTATGTATATGTTGCACCTCCTTTACTTTATTATATTTAGAGACTTTTTTCCTCAATCTTTTTAAAATTTTCTATTTTATTTTATTTTGGAGGCCTTAGGTAGGTCTCTCTGTACTTTTTTCCCCAATCTTTTTAAAATTTTCTATTTTATTTTATTTTGGAGGCCTTAGGTAGGTCTCTCTGTACTTAACTGCTCTCCTTTGGTCTCCTTACTATTTCCTCTCTGAACCTCTAGCAGTTTATTTTTATTCTACTGTTTTTGCTCTATGTTCTGCCAGATCATGTTTCAACTCTCCCCTCTCCCTATTTTTCTCAGCATCTTTTCTTTCAGTTACTGTGTTTCTTCTTTGTGGTGGGTGTTTTGTTTTTTTCCCAGTCCTTTTCTAAGGCTTTTTTGTTTTTGTTTTTGTTTGTTTGTTTGTTTGTTTTTAATGGTAAATTCTCAGTATTTTAATTTGGCCCATGACAATACTTTCTAGGGAGATCCCTTGGTAGTAAGTGTTGCTGTCCTTTTCTACCTGCTTCCCTACAGTATCTGTGAATCCATGCTGTGACAACTCCTTTTCAGAAATCTTGTCCCAGCTTTATGCTAGTATGTTCTTAGACCTGCCATCTCATTATACTGTGAACTTCCTCCCCCTACACCTTCTGCTCCATCTCCTTGTGATTCTTTCCAGGTTGTGCTTCTTTTTTTATATGCAAATGACATTGCCTTAGGGCTTTAAAGTGATGCCTCTGCTCACTTACAGGAAATATATTTTTTGTGATTGGTTCTTTTTTTCAAGTCTACCACCATTGCAAGATCTCACACTTTACTTCCTCCAGAATGATTTAAGAAGCACTTCACTCCCTGTGATTTCTGTACTAGTTTTGATTACTTTTGGTAATTTAAGATTACTTTTGGTAACCTTTGTGCATTTTAAAATGATATATTATAGCTTGATATAAAATATAATAATATAATACTATTCTATCTCTTAGTTTTGATGGAGATAGAATTTACAGATGTGTTTATTATTATTATTGTTACTACCCTTCTGCTTTTGTGTAATACCCATGACAGAAATTGATGCATCAAGCTGTCATACTCATACAGGAGTTTAATCAGAACTCTAGAGTCAAACTACATGGTTTGAATCCAAGCTCTGACATTTATTAGCTACATGATCTTCTTTGTTACTAATTCTCTCTTTGCCCTAGTATCTTCCTTTGTAAAGTATCTTCCTTTGTAAAGTGATGATAATACTACTATTTATCTTGTTAAGGCCTGTAATATTATCATTTGTAGGTAACTTATTCCACTAGAGCTAATGTCAGCAGAAATGGGGGTCACTACTGTCACTCCCTTGTACTAATATTGTACATCCACACACTTACCATGGTATCATGGAAGACAGTGTATACTTTCCTATTCCATGACTTTGGTCTTAGCCATTTGATTTGGTTTGGTAAGTAAGAAGTTAGTGACATGACAGAACAGAGGCTTAGATGTAGTGATACCTATGAAAGTTCTCCATTTGGCTCTATTGCTTCTATGAAAAGATACACCAGGCAGTCAATATAATTTCTACATGAGCTTCAACACAAACCATACCCAACCAGATTTAGAGCATGACACTTCCCTAGCCAACTTACAGACCTGCAGTCACCCCGGCCAACTGAGGGAAAGAAAGGAAAATATAAATTTCTACTATTTCAGCTTCTTCACCACAAAAATCACATGTGGGGTATCAGGACTTGATATATATAATTTAGCATACCTCTCCCATTGTTAAATTTTATGATAAAATATAAAGATTGATAATGCATTTAAAGAAGGTTCATGTTTCAAGAGTCAGATTAATGATGGATTTGGAATAACTTGGAAAATTTTGTCAGTTAGTTCTGGTTTGTATTTAAAGATAAGATTAACCCACTTTCATAATTCTTTTGGAAATTAAAAAATGAATTATAATGAAAAAAATCAAGGGACATCCTCTAAGATATGTGAAAGCTGAGGATGAAATCTCCCCTGAAGTGTCTTGGAGTTCTTCGTTCAACCTATAATTACCACAAAAAGGAGGGGAGGGGTAATATTTGTGAAGGATTTGATAATTTGAAAATAGGAAGTAATGAATAACTTACTTAGAGCTACCTGCGGACCACTGCTTGCCTTGTCAACTATTTCTGTATCTGAATCTTTGGGAGATTAGAAAAGCATACAGAGAAAAACATTTGTATCCTACAGTTACTTAGTAGAGCTAGTCAAAAGAATAAAAATATAGTATAAAAATATAGCTTTTGTTCAATAAACTTCTAAATTTTATGAGTTGCGTTGTTTAAAAAATGGTTTCTTTTCCTTAAGGAAACCATAAAGCAGACCGTGAATCTGAAAGTTTAGAGTTGTAACAATACTCATCTTCAACGTCTGTACTATTCTGTCTTTACACATACACGATGCAGCAAAACCCCTTGACACCCACATAGACATTGTTAATTATCAGTGTCATCAGCATGGAATAAAAGAGAACAGCAATCTGTCTGACCAAGAATAAAAATAGACAAGTATGCTCAAATTTTAAAAAGGTTACTATGATATGAATATACAATACCTATGTGCATCTTACTTGAAAAGAATGGTGATCAGCCATAATTCATAGTCTCTACAAAATAGAGTTGCCTTATAGCATTTTTATTTCATGTAGGAAAAAGCATGGAAGTGCTAGCTGAGTTAAGATCAGACCCTGCCTTCACACAGCAACACAAAACTCCATTGGCATCCAAAAGAAGTTTCACATTTGGAACAATGGTGGGTTCAAGACAATGCAGAGAGTATAATGCACTTCCTATGAAAAGCACACAACCTCTTACTCTGTCAGTATTCAGGGCTACACTAAAGGTTATGTTTGCTGCTGCTCTCTGTTGTCCTTAACCACTGACATTTTAAAAAGTCTAAATGCACTGTGCCTTGGGACTCCTTTGTAAAGGGGGCTTTATAAGTGTAAATGGTTGTTGGTACAACCTCTATTTGACTTCTGACTATCACCTCCAGTTCCAAGCGGAGCAAGTTTTGCTGCCTTTGCAGAGTCCTTAGCAGCCCTCACATTTCCTTGGAGAGTCTATATTCCATCTGGCAAAACCATCATTGTAATTTGTCAAAGTAAGAATTGTGCCACAAAAGCACGTGTTCTTAAGAAATAGAGAGTATTTTCTGCCTGCCCTCTCTTGCAGAAGCACATTCCAAAGCCTTCAGGTAAATGAATGATCAGCTGGACACAGATAATGGTTTGGGTTAAATATGAACTTGTATTGTAGGAGGATCCATTAGAACCGGAAATGGATGGGGCTCTTGCCAATGTAAGAGACATGTTTCATGAAGTTTCATTCATGCAGACACTAGAGGACTGTCTTAACTCAGGACGGGAGTATGTGCTGATAAGGCAAGGGTCAAGGAGCCTAATCTGTGGCACTAATTTGAACATTTTCTTTATGAGAGCCACAAGAAAGGAGCAACAAAGTCACAGTAACTCAGAATGCTGAAGTAAACAGGGCTCTGTGCATTTCTATGCCCTTGATATAATCCAGCAAGCTGATCTGTTTCCAAAGAGATAGGATGTGATCTCTTTTTGCAGTTGAGCATTTTCAATGAATAACTCCAGAGATAATATCTGAGGAAGTTCCAGGTAGCAGCCTTCTGCCACTAACGTCACTATGCTGCCAACTTTGGTGACAGCAAGTCCAGATGCTAGTTCTGGTTCTGCTACTTACAAGCTCTCTGGGCCTTAGGCGAACTCTGGATCCTTTCTACGTCTATGTTCTCTCCTCTGCAAAATGCCCTCTGCCTCGTACAACTGTAACACACATCAATAGTTAGCCCTTAAGCATTTAGCGCTTAGTATGCTTCCAATAAATGTTAGTGATTATTACATTTATTCACATTCCTTGAAAGACTTGGAGGTCCTGCTATAATGAAAAACATATAAATATCTTATAAAGCAGAGGAAGAAATAATTATACCGGAAACATAGTAAAAAGATAGTTTCTGCCAGCAAGGGCAAAGCAAAGTGGGGTAAGTTATGCAGTTCTCTGCCCCTCCATAAGGCTAGATGCCTGTCTTTGCCACAGGGACACCCTGACCTCCCTGCCACTCTATCCCCACTGTCACTCCCATCCCAGCAGCTATTACAATGTCATGGTGCCTTGGTGTTAACACTTCTTTTGATATCAAAAGACAAACTGATCACCCAGGATCAATATGGCAGCACCAAAATGTAATTTTGCTTTTCTTAGAAAGCTTGAAGGAAAAAAAAATAGTACACTTCTGGTTAAAGAAAAAGATGTTAAGCCTTCTCTTTGCATATACAGCCTGAAAAAGAAAAACAGGAATTCTTTCAGGAAAATTTCAATATAATTTTCGCGGTGGACTGACATTCTAACTACAGAAAATTCTTAGTCTCTTTTTATACAACTTCTCAAAACTCTAGCTTTAGAGTCTACACTCTTGTCCCTGGCTTGTTCTCGTCTTCTGGCCACTGAATCAAGACCTACAGCTCCTGAGTTTAAAATTATGTAACTGTCCTCCATGAAAACAAATAGGTCTACTCTCTCTGGGTAGTAGACTTTTCTCTGTATGTGCTGAGCAGGTGGGAGGGCTTTATACATGTCTGGTGGATTATAGGGGCAACCACATGTCAAAGTTCTGCTCACTGATTACTTTCTATATTGCACACATCACTATCCACAGTGAAGAGAATTTTCTGTCATTGAAAATTTATTTACACAATTCCATACAAAGATGAGACATTAAACTAACTGGCCATGGAGGATAAACAGATCAGAAGTTGACATCACAGGACAGTCATGTTAGAGCGTGTTCAGGAAGCATAAGACAGACCACAACAAATCATTAAGTTCTAAGTCTAGAAATAATATATTTCTTCTCTCTCTCTCTCTCTCTCTCACTATATATCTATCGATATATCTATATCTATAGCGATATACATACGCAGATATATATATATCTAGTGATAGATGTATCGATATATCTATTGATATCAGTCTGTTGAAGCTGCCATTACAAAATATCATAGAATGGGTGGTTTAAACAACAGAAACTTATTTTCCCACAGTTCTAGAAGGTAGGAAGTCTAAGATTAAGGTGCCAGCCCATTTGGTTCTTGGTGAGAACCTTCTTCCTGCCCTGAGATGGCCACCTTCTTGCTGTGTCCTCACATGGGGAGGAGTAGGGACAGGGAGAAAGGTGACAGAGAAAGAGAGAGAGAGAGAGAGAGACATCTGGTGTCTCTTCTTGTGGGTATACTAATCCCATTGATTCAGGGTCCTGCCCTTATGCTCAAATTTAGTCTTTATCAACTTCTTGTAGGCCCCATCTCCAAGTATAGCCACACTGGGTATCAGGGTTTCAAGATACGAATTTGTCGGGAGGAAGACAAGACTCAGTCTATAGTATTCCCCTGACTCAAAAGAGAAAACTATCCAATTGAGTCCGATCCCCTTTTGTGGCAGGTAAGACCATCAACTGAACTTAAGTTGGCCTAGCTGGTCAGTTTAGCTCTAACAAGGGAAAGTCAGAAGACCCAGAGCTAGGAGTCTCTTATCTGAAGTTAAATTGTCAGTCAGTCAATATCAGATGATACCCAAAGGAAATCCCTGTCCACCATACTCAGAGAAATCCAAGGACACTGGAAACACGTATTTTCAAATAATTTACAATGCAGAATGGAAGTCCTAGCCTCTTGGAAGAGCAAATGGATGAAGGGGCAGGGAAGGATGTAGGACCAACAGATTAAATAGGAAGTGACCCAGATGGATTCCAAAGACCAGGCAGTACCCTCAGCTAGAATTGCACACGTTTCTCTGTTAGAGCAACCTCAGGGCACCAGATAGAAGCAAGCACAGAGACAGATTGCTGTTGCTTTCAGGGTTAAAGTCAATTCCAGCACAGAAAGGCAATTCTGTGGAATCGTCCTTAAAACATCTTAGGTAAATAAGATCATGTGCATTTAAAGCAGAAGAAACCTCCAAATTTTCTGTTTAAGGGGACAGTGTATTTATGGGGTGAACGTTGCCCTCACAGAGTTGGTGCAAAATAGTTCTGCACTGCACGAAAGGTAAATAAAGACCCCAAATGACAGCAGTTGAAAGCAAGAACAAAACACATTTATTTTGGCAAAATAAAATTTCCACAGCACCAACCACATTTTCATAATATAACATTTAACTTTCACCACATTAGAAGAATCCCAAGAGAGGGACTAATTTCTAAGAAAAATAAAAATTTTAAAAACGAAACATTTCCCATCCTTTTTCAATTCCCCCTTTGCCATCTTAATGGTTTAATAAATGCATATTTATAGGAATAATGAAACTCGTTTCAAATTTTGTGGGTAGTACATTCCTTCCCCATTAGCTTTTTTTCCCCTCAAGTTTTCTATATTCATTTTCTACATTGCTCTTTTTTTTATACAAATATCAGTGGAGGACTTTTATACTAAGACTCTGCCTAAAATTTGTCAGTGTCATCAATGAAAGTTAAAACTGCCACCTTTGGTGATTAATCAAATTTGCTCTAAATGGGATTAATTCGGGTGTACATATGAAAAAATTGTGAGGGTACATGTCCCTCTACTTGTCTGTCCCCGGGTCTTTTTTTTCCCTTGCTGAATTGGAAATGAAGCTGAGCTATAATCTTGTGTGGCAGATACTTGATCCCTCCTTTGATAAACATCTAAAATGCTAATGAATGTGGGCTGCATTCTAAAGGAGCAAGCAAACGAATTTGACAAGAATCTGGAGGGTAAAAAAATGAACTTTCTGACTTAAAAGAACTCTTTTTGTTCACATTTGGTATTGTTTCTTGGAGAAAAAAAATTTGCTCCACAGAAAAACAGAAAAAATTCTGCTACATCAAAATGCGGAAGCATGAAAAACTGATGAGCTTTCAGATTGTCCTCTTTTGCATGCAAATCATATCAGAAGCTCTCATTAGCATAAATGCATGAGCAACTCTAAATGCTTTTAATTTCCAATCTCAGCCAGCAGAGGAGTAATTTGTCACTGTCAGGGTGGAAATCTAAAAAGAAAAAAAGAGAGAGAGAAGGACTCCATGCTAAATTGGAATCATATAAATTTTTGATTTGCTAATTGCTTGATGCTACAGTTCAATCAGCTGCCTTGAAGGTGTAAATAATTCAATGTACAGTCAGAAATAAAAGCATAATGTGCCTCTACCGAAGGTATATTAGTATTCAGTGCAGCAGGACATACCTGACCATGTCTTTTTCAGATACCCTCTTTAGTCAAATTAGAAGTCTTCTGAAAGCAACTGCACTTGTACAAACCAATAAAAACACCTCTCCTATCCCCCAAGCATTTCAAGGAAGAGACATTAGGACCCTGGCAACAGAGCTCAGCAATCTTTTCACCGGGAGTATCCCAGCAGGTTACAACCTAGGCTGCATGGACCACTCAGTTGGTAGCTCCCTAATGCAATCATAAAGAGAAAAGAGAAAAAGTGCCAAATAAAAATCTTATCTCCGTTCCTGCTAACTTTCCGTCTTTCCTTTCCTTTAATCAACGGCTTTAAATGTCACATGCAAAATGTATTTATTGCAAAAATATCTCATTAGTGCTGGTCTGATATGGATATTTTAAAAGCTGCTCTCCGTGTCTTATTTTTATCTTGTAGTTTTCTAATATTAATGTCCCTACCTTGAGATGTTTTAATTTGATCCTCCAAAAGTTCGCTTATAAATATTTTAGGAAATACAGCTTAATTTCAAGTCAAAGGGAATAAATCCGATTACAGTTCCAACTTATTGGAACTATATTTTATCTAGTAATCTGTATTTTATTTAGCCATAATCTTAAAACAGGAAGATCAAGGTAATATGCTATATCCATGCTCAGTCACTTTCATTACAAAAAGGAAACCTGATGCTAAAATAAAAATGCCAGAGCCCTGTGAGAATTGCAAGTAGAAATTAACTTCAGACTAATCACCCTGATGAGAAATTACAGAGGGTGTATGTACCGACATTCAAGTAAATTAATTCGAACTATTTTTCAGTTTTAGGATACAGATACCAGCCTTAATTAATGTACACACTCAAGGATCTATAACAAATACCAAAGCTATTGGAAAACTGGCCTGTACATCTCGACGAGTATACTTGGAAAGAAAAAAGATACAAAACTAAGTTAAGTCAGCAATTAACTTCTGGCATTAAAAAGAGAGAAAAGACAATCTTCACCTCCACCCATTTATCTCCAGGCCTCATGTCAGACTCTCCCCCAAATCCTCCCTCGAAAAGCTCGTTCTTCCACAATCCTTCCACAATGACAGTCTGGGTTTATTGGGGAGTCCAGAGAAAACAGCTCAATATGGGATAATGCAATGATCATGTCTTACATAATATGTGTTATAGGACTTTCTTTCTTCATAAAGAATCTCCTGATTCTTTATGGTTACCTCTAGAAAGACAGAATAAGGTGAACAAAGAGTTCGATTCTAAGCTTTTGAATTTAAAGTCTTAAGACCCGGAGTGTCAAAATACTTAGCCCTTACATCATAAAACTTCTGTCAGAATCAATAAACTTGAATGAATACATCATCAATTCAAGCCAGAATTTTTCTGCCTCCAGACCAGATAAAGTAATTAGAGCTTTGAAAGGAAGAGATGACCAAACAAAAAGCAAAATAAGAAACTGATCTGAAAATACAAATGGACAGCAGCCAGACCACACATAAAAGTAGATCCTGATCTGCAGCTACAACTACCTGCTCAGGAGATGAGCCCCTTCTCTACAATAAACCACCCAAGAAGCCAGCCTCCTCCAGGCCAGATTTCTAGGAACCCGTATTGCTATCCTTAGGAGCAATTCAAGAAGCTAATCAAAAATGTCTGTAATATTGGCCCAAAATGTCTAGGACTCAATAAATATCAGATAGCTTCTCTAATCTTTGCCCCTGCTTCCAACTTAAGACCAACCAGAGAAAGTGAAATATGCACCCCTAAACGAACACATGGAAGTCCCCTTTCAGTCAGCTACCTACAGCTTCCTGTGCCAATAACCTCCATTAGGGGCCACCTGAGGCCTCCCCATCCCTCTACTGGCCTTGGAGTCTTCGCCAAAGGCAAGTGGTGGTAGCTGACTCCCCTGATAGGCAAGCTCTGAACAAAAAGCCTTTGTTTCTCTCATTTGTTTTGTTTTCATTTATTTCCACAAAACAGCCAGGGTGCCCAAGGGGGTGCAGCTGAAGTTCTAGGTCAGTTCGTGGGATCCTAGAGCATAGAAGACTTCGGCCTCTTTTCCTAATGGCTTCTGGAGGTGGGAACTTTACAGATAGTCTGCCTAGGATGGGAGAAATACACCATGACACCAACAAAAGCATTTACTGGGCACATCCTATATACCAGTGAAAGGGCCCCCCAGAGGACTAGAAAACTTCTCTCCTGGCCCTCAGGCGACCCCACCCCAGCACCTCCTCCTCCCTTTTCCTTCTGATAAAACCTGGACTGCCCAGCCAACCACTGCCAGTCCAAAAAAGTCTTTCCCCCTCCGAAGACCTCTTTTGAGAACTTGTCTCTGAACTCGCTGAACTTCGGCTGACCTCTCTTTGCGAAAGCTCTATAAAAATTCTGCCCCTCTTCCCCAAGGCAGATCATTCCTTCAGTGCCTCCTCTTGATGTGACATTTTTTAATAAAGGCTCACTCTTCACAGAGCTCTACTCGGTTTTCTTCCACACTGGTCTAAGTGCTTTACATGTTTTATTTAATCTAATTTTCATAACAACTCTCCAGGTAGGTGCTATTACTATTCCCATTTTATAGAGAGGGAAACTCTGGCATGAAAAATTTACTTGGCAATTTCCAGGACACATGGTATGCAGAGAAATATGTTGAATATGTAAATACGATGTGGGGCTTCTTAACCTCAGGACTGTTGACATTTTGGGTGGATAATTCTTTGTTGTGAGGGGGCCAAAAACAAAAAAGGATTAGCGTTTCCCTTCTCCACCCTTTTAAAATTGTATTTTGGTTTCAATTTTTAAAACAAGCATTTATTAGTTTTGTAATTCAAAAAGCATCAGGAAGGAAAATTTCCAGAGAAAAGAAAGATCAGCTTTGTTTTCAAAGCAGCCACATCACATTACTGGTTTATACTGAGCTCATGATTAATTAAACTCTACAAGCCTTCTTTTACATAAATCGTTTTGTCTCCTCCAACCTGTACTCACAAAATTGATTTTTCAAACGAAATTTAGAGCTTTATATTTAATCTGTGATAAATTCCCCATTCTTTGTTTTGGTCTTTCATGACAAACTGGCAATTGTTTAATTTTGACTCTTTCCTCCAGCTTACAAGCTACCTCTCCCAGTTTTTTTTCACCTGCAATTTTGGTCTCTGCATTTCAGTGCTAAAACAATGCTGCCAAGGACAGAACCAGGAGCTTCACCAAAACGCTCCTGCCTGGGAGTGGTTACGCATTCATAAATATTATTCTAAATTGCTCCACCAGCCCACTGCCTCTGCACCAAACCATGTCATCTGTGGGGGCCTAGGATCCTGTGATGGGGGCTCTCTGGAGTGGGGGGTACACTTCATAAGGCCAAAGGAGGTGGTGCAGGTCACCTAGCTCACAATCCTCTAAGCATACCCCCCAGAATCAATAAATGCTATAAAGCAATTCCATCCGGAGAGAGACAAATTCCGAACCTAGAAACATCCTTACCTAGAACCAAATGTGGAAGAATAAGGAGATGCATGACTGGGACCTCTTCCTTCTTAGTTAGTACCCATCTGGTAAATAGGCCTCTCTTTTTCACCTAAGTAACATCTGGTATAAAGAAGATTAAATCAGATCCACATGGATGAGCAAAACAGTTAAGATTTGGAGCCGTTATATCCTACCTGACCCTAATTTTAAAAATCAAGGTTTTATCATCTCCAGCTTCGTGGAATGTCTTCCTTTCACCATGGTTTCTCAAAGATTGCCCACAGTGGGGGATGGCCATACCAGGAGATCCCCTCAGGAGCCCATAACGTAATTGTTGGCTCTTGAGCATGGATTTTCCTGCTTTTCCAACCCTACTGTTCTTTTTTCCACCTTGTAAAAATCTCGTTTTTCAGGACTCTGAGAAGTCTGGATCCTAAGCCCTCCCCCTCCCCTGCTTCTTTACCTCGAGTTAGGTCCCCACTGAATTGCATACGTGGCCCTAACATGGTACATGGAATCCTAGCTGCACACCGTCTGCTGAATTTCATGTAATCCCACTGAAGGATCAAGTCCTTGAATGCAGGAACTGAGAATGACCATTTTTAACTTGCTCAGCCCAGGGCGTGTCATGCATTAGACTCCCAGCTAATATTTGACAGATGAACATAGAGATAAAACCATTTTAAATAATTTAAAACAGGTGCTTTGCAGCTTCTTCAACTTCTTGTACTTTGATTTCTTTCAAAATATTTGCTCTAAAATATCTTTCCCTTTGGAACACAATTTTCCTTGACGGAGTAGGCTTAGCAGAATCGAAGCTGAAGAGCTGCGCATCCCTCTGTCATCTGTTAGCATTGTACCATCTGCTCCAAGCAGAGGGCCTCTCTGTTTCTTTCTTGCTCCCAACATACTTTAAAGGGTCTTTTTGTTGTCTTTGGCATTTTTTTGCAAGCCTCAGCTTATTCTGGGAATCGCCCTCCAGAAATCATTTTTATAAATTTTCACCATTCATCATCATTCAGGTTCAATTCTTTCCCATCTTCTGGGTGTCCTTTTCCAACAGGAGCTCATCAGAGAGATCCTGAGCAGTTACACAGCCACATGAAGCTGTGTAGACAATCCCTTTTCCATGCTATGAGGATCCTTTGCAATCGTGTTATTAGAATTCTGTTAATGGAAAAAAAACTGAGCTTTATTTTCTCTTATATGGTCTTTGGCCAAAAAGTAATATCCATCTTTCTAGTAAATGCTTAAAATTGATTTCTGACAACCTGTGGTCAATGTTGTTCTAGGCTATTAACAATTTTTTCTCCCAAACTTTGTGTCACTTCTAGCCTTGAAACTGTTTTTATCTGTTTGTCCAATTTTAGAATTATTTGTAAAACCAAGAAGACATGAGTGATGATCCTACTTTGACTACTTGAAAGGTGTCTACCTGAGTAATTTTTTACTGAGTGCCTCAGTTTCTCCATCTATAAAAGATATTACAATTATACCTATTTAAATGTTGGTTTCTCTCATACATAACAGGTGTTTTTATAACAGGAATTCTCAACCAGGCCAATTTTGTTCCACAAGGGACATTTGGCTATGTCTGGAGACATTTTTCATTTTCACAACTGGGGGGAGTTGCTACTGACATCTAGTGGATAGAGGCCAGGGATGCGGCTAAACATCCCACAACAAAGAAATGTCAGTCCCAAAAGTCAATAGTACCAAGGTTGAGAACCTCCGGAGATGTAAACCCTACGAAGGCAAGAGTCATGTTGATCATAATCACTATTGCACCCCTGACTCTTAACACAGCACCTGGCACATTGTGCGTGTGCAGTAAATGTGAAATGAATATTAGTGCTAAACAAAGGTCTGTAGGCTGCCTGAATTCCAATCTTAGCAGGAGAGTTACAAAGGGCAAAAAAAAAAGGAAGAGGAGGAGGAGGTGGAGGAGGGGAGTAGGAGGAAGAGGAAAAGGAAGAAGAAAAAGAAGAAGGGGAAGGGGAAGGAGAAGGGGGACAAGGAAGAAGAAGAAGACTCATAGACTAAAGCATATATTTATCAACCAGTCACTGTTCAGTTCCCTGTGCATTAAAAGAAGAGAAGTAACAAGGTAACTTTCAACACACTTACCCCGGGTCTGCTGGTAAAGGTTTCATAGTATCTCTTGGACTGGTTGGTGGGGAAGGGTGGAAGAAACCCTGATCTGCAGTGTCTTCCATGTCCTGTAGTATAAATACTTCCAACATGGATGCTTTCAAGTTACCAGTGTGATATCACTAAAGTGGGAATTTGGAAAATTTGCTCACAATGAGCTCATGTGAGCAAGTTCAAGTCATTTCCAGCACCCACTGTATTTATCCTGAGTTTTCCCTTTTCCCTCTTGTCAGCGTCATACCCACATTTAGATTCCTAAATCTAAATGTGGGTATGATGCCTTCACCACATCCTTGGGTCTTCTATAAGTCTAATATTAATGGTATCAAAATAACTATAATTGACCCACAGGTTTTTTGTGGACACAAGAATTCCTTGATGTTTTTCCACCTGACTTAAAAGAAAATCGTGCATTTGCTCTGGGTCCTTTGACATTCTGAAATTTCAGAAGTGTTTTTCAACCAACAAGAATATATTTAAACCATTCCTTAAGGCCATGTTAAACCTATAAATATCAACCATTAAAAGTAAAATTATAATAATGGATTAAATAATAAGTCAGTGCATTAAAAGAACCAACGTGGTTCATAAAACTCCTCCATTTCCTCTCCATGGTGACTAGTTCAAGTCCACACAATGAGAGAGTTTGATTTGAGGGCTCAGTGGATGGAAATTCAGGAAAATATGAAATTCATGCCTTGATGAACCACATACATAAACACCTCCTTGTCCTTGACACACACTACACCTTATCAAATAAAACCTCAATTATCCAACGCCATGAGAAATTAGCTAAATATCTTTTGTTAAAATAAAGATAAACACAGAGGATTATTTTTTTAAGTATCTCTAAATTTCTAAAAGCTTTTAAGTTTTAGAGCTGAAATAATTTCAGAAACTATCAAGTTTGTCTCCTAGATTCTACAAATATCTATGTACATTTCACTAGCCCTTCTCAGGAAATAGAATTTAACCAATAGAACATGGATGTCATGGCTTTGCACCATCTCAGTTGAGTGGAATGACACAAAATCCTTCTTTTCACTGCTTAGAGTAAGGAGTGAGCACAAGAGAGATTTTCCCGAGATCTGGAATGCAGAAGACAAGCACCACCATCATTCTGAAGGGAATTGGGCACAGTTGATTTTCCCACTTCATCACTGATCTTTTGCCCCACCTCATTGGCAGGATCCAGTGGTTATGCCCACAGGTCCCTGAACTTTGGCCATCACCTCCTTTAAGTTACCTGATCTGGGGGCAGATAGGTGCGCTGCTCTTTGGCAAAGACTGCCACCTTCTTCCATAGATCACCTTTGTTGTCGAGTTTGGAAGCAGAGCTCCCAGTTTGTCCTCATGGGTTCCAACGTGTCCTTGACGTTTCTGATTTGCCCTTTCTCACTCCCACTTTATGTCTAGATTTTCTTCCTGCCTACCATCCCTGTTAACCTATAGCAAACTCAAGTCCTCCACGAAGAATCTTCGATATTTTTCTCCAGTGTTCCCTATTCGACACAATGCATAATGGTGTGTCTTCCTGATTGAGCCATGACCTATACAATAAATTGAGATGATTATTACTTCATAAATGTCATCTTCCTCTAATAATGCACAGCAATCCATACCTGGGGATGCCCTACCCATATCCCTTCACCTTATGCCAGAGCTAACTCTCATACAGTTCTTGTACATACCATGGTTTCCTGCATCCGTTTACCAGAATGGTTTCTTTGGCCACCGAAGTATGCTTGGATCACAGCTGGAGAAGCGTGGAAGTGTTAGCAAGTCAGCATTACCCACAGGAGTAACTCTCAAACATACAGAGTTGGAACTTGATAGATAATGCTCCAGCTTCCTCGCCCTATCACAGTATAATTCTGTGGTGTGTTTCTCAGTTTTTATGAGAGTCCCCACAGAACTTATGCCCCAACTGCCCACTGCAGTGATGTGCTCACTTTGCATTCCTGCCTCACCTCTCCACTACTACAAAGCACTTTTGCATCACTTCCCAAACTATCCACTCCCAAATCTTTCCTTCAGGTTGTGATTTTGGTGAAACTCAAACTCAAATTTTTTATATTCTCCTTTGACAAGGGGAATACTCCCTTGTGAAATGAAGAAATGAAAGAGCCATCTTTCAGTATCTCAAGGTCATCATTTTATTATAACTCCTTATGGAAAAAGTAAGGCAAAGTTCCCAACATTTTCCAAAGCAGAGCTCATTTGTTTTTCTCCCAAGGCTCATAGTCTATGCATTTCCCTCTTATGCAGATCCTAGAGTTACAGGCAATGAAGGTGTAGGCACCACACCTCTTCCACGTGTGGCATAATCAAGTTACCAAATCAGCTTGTTGACAAGGTGGTGAAAATCAGCTTCACAATGAAGCCATACATGTCCAGATCTCCTGCTCCATCAGAACCAAATCGTGAAAAGGCTAAGTAGACAAAAACAGCCTGAATTTCCACTTTCCCCATAACACCCTATGCAATGTTTTTATAAATACATTTACTTGCTTTTCCTACCTTTTTTTTTTCCAAAAAAAAAACCACCAGGTATCATGGAAATCTATGTTGTGTCTCCAAATAGCTGAGGTATTGCTCTAAATATATAACAGAAATCAGAATTATTTTAACTTAGTTCTTTCAAACATAAAATATTCCCAGGTGCAGGTTAGGTTTGAGAGAAACACTTAACAATAACCAAGTTAGATGCTTAATTTATTCTGTTACGTATTCCTATTTTCTTCCTGGCTTCTCTTTTCAAGCCCATGACAATCCTAACAATTTTGTTAAGCCAATAAAGGGTGACTGAGAGGAAAGCAGCCAAGTGGTAGCCGATGACCCAGAAAATATGCAGGACAAGGCTTTTGGCCCAGCACTGCAGAATCCTCTGTTTCAGTGGACACGTAACATCCTGGCCCAAATAAGACAGACTTTTCAGCCAACACTCAATTATACAAAAAAGATGGAAGTCGTCATTTAATACCCCATCACACTTCCCAAGTAATTTCTATGAAAGTAGAAGGAAAGTGTTTTTATTTTAGTTTAGTTTAGTTTTATTTTTTAAAGATCTTACTTATATATTTGTCAGAAAGAGGAGAGGGCACAAGCAGGGGGAGTGGCAGGCAAAGGGAGAAACAGCCTCCTAATGAGCAAGGAACCCAATGCAGGACTCGTTCCCAGGACCCTGTGATCACGACCTAAGCTGAAGGCAGACACTTAAGCAACTGAGCCACCCAGGTGTCTCAGAAAGTGTTTTTATAATCACATTCCAGCAGAGTCAAAGCAAGATTGGATTGGAAAGTCGAAATTATAAGAACTATCAATACGTTTGTTTCTCTGTTAAAAAGAAATGATTGCAAAATTTTGGTTCCACTTCCCAAGAGAGAGTCTAACATTACTTAAGCAAATTCCCTCATGGGTAAATAATTTGACAGAAGAGTTCAGAAAAGATAAGTTTTCATTATTGAAGCTGTATATACCATATTGGTCATCTACAAAGACTGAGTAAACATGGGTTAAAATTCATGGCCAAGAGTCATCTAAATGTGTTTAAATTAAATGAACTGATACTTACTTCTTTGATAACTGTACAGGTGTTTCACACTTCTCTGACTTCTTTTTAACAAACAATGTAACAATTACATCCTTTCCCTCTATGAAATCCAGCTATACTTTCTAACCACAGTAGGAATAGTATAAATGTCATAATGAGTCTGGGCTTAAGTATATCACTGGAAAATCATTTGAATGTACAAAAAGAGAGCTATGTATAATAAAGGAAATTCAGCTTTATTATATTAGATTGTGTCATATTAGGGATATTCAGATTTCTCTGCTTTGCAAAGGATTTAGAATCTTAATTCAACAGCCTGTTATAATTATACACATCAAAAATATTTTCCTTAATTTAGACAGTGAAATTTGTTTTGCAAAACAAAAAAGAGAACTTCCAGTATAACTGGAATGCACTGCACATAGACAAATTATTTTGGGATGCCCCTTTGTAATTGCACCAGTTTTAATTTATAGTATCCATTTATTATTTCCACTGTTTTGATTTCTGAGAAAAGTTTTATGCTCTGCAGAATTCCAGTGCAATGAGGCAGGTCTAGTATTATTTTCTGTTGTTATTATGTTACATTCAATCTTTTTTATTTATGTTAAACTATTGTTTTAGATGAGTCTTAGTTTTCTTCGATACTATGGCTCACTCTTGCAGAAGTGTATGCAATTTTTTTTTATTTTGTGAAAAATGGAAGGCAAAATTATGCATTGTGCTGCTCTTGCAAAAAAAAAATCATTAGCTCTTGCCAAAAGCAAAGCAGTTGATCTCTTGCCATGCTACTGTGTATGATTACTAATTTTCTATCAAGCACTGTCCTATGATAAACAAAATGATCCTTCAGTGATGCCAAAAGGCAGACAATGCTTTGATAACTCAGCAAGACTACCTCTAACTACTTCCCAAAAGGGTCTTTTCAAGGAAACCACATCTATGGCTTTCTCCGAAATGCCAAGGATATAAGCATACCTCAGGCAGATTTAATTGTAACATTAATTAAATGATCCTCTCAATCACTAATTAATTATAGAATCGTAGAATGATAGGGTTGAAAGGGACCTTGAGAGATCAACAGAGTCAGCACATCCAGCTTCTGTAGGGACCACATATAAACTATTCTAGACCCAGGGAAACTATCCTTTTTCAAATCTTACTGAGGAGATTGTATCTACAGCCTCCTTTCATGATCTAGCCCAGGGATAAATGCACATGTCATGAGAAAATCCTTCTGGTACATCTTTTAGTTGCCATTTTCAGAGTCGTCTACGCACACAACTGGGGTCCATCCTCTCAGTCAGCCAGTACTGTTTGCTTCCCCAGGAACTGTCCCCTGTCCAGGCTAGCATGCCCACTGACTCTAACTTATAAGGAGCACCTTCTTCATCAAACTTCTCAATCATCACTGGTTAATTCTCTTAAAATCTAAATTCTCTTGAAATCTTCCACAGTTGTTTTTGTTTTTTGTTTTTTGTTTTTTTTTTAATTTCTGGAGCTTTTACTGGGAAAATGTAAAGATCTGACCAAGGCAGGCTGAAAGAACCAAACTTGCTCCAGGCCCAATTTTGAGACAAAAGAAATTCATTTTAATGGTCCATCCTACTTACCATGAACAGTGGAGAAGAGTAGCTGTACATGCTACTATCATCTCAAAAGAAGAGAAGAAAGAAAAAATGGGCCAGAAAAATTTTTAATTTTAATTTGTCAAACAATTCCCAGAGTGTGTGAATGTCCTAAATTTACAAATTTAAGAAAGAAAAAATGGGCCAGAAAAAATTTTAATTTTAATTTGTCAAACAATTCCCAGAGTGTGTGAATGTCCTAAATTTACAAATTTAAGAAAGTTAAAAAAAAATCCCCCAAAAGGGAAAAGTCAGAGAAAATAACGTCTATCAACATCATAGAAGGTTGGAACAACCATACCAACCACATTCATCTAGTTGACATTTATAAAACACCATATCTAATAACTGCAGAATATAATCTTACCAAGCTTACATGGTATATTTACCAAGACTGGCCATAAAACAGTTGTCAATAAATTTTACAGGATTGAGATGATATAGTTGAGGTTTTCTGGACAGAATGGAATGAAATTAGAAATCAATAATAATAAAATCCTAGGAAAACCTCAAATATTTGGAAAGCAAGCATCATGGTCCTAAATAATTCATGGATTAATAAAGAAATCACAGCATGGGTGTCTCAGTCCATTGAGCATCTGACCCTTGATCTCAGCTTAGGTCTTGATCTCAGGGTTGTGAGGTCAAGCCCCATGTTGGGCATGGAGCCTACTTAAAAAGAAGTCAAAAATAAAATCTTAATCTGTGTTAAACCGAATAACAAAAATATAGCAGACCAAAACATGTGGGATAGAACTAAAGCAATGCTGAAAGGGAAACATATTGCTTTAAATGTTTATACTTGAAAACAAAAAAGACCTACATCAATGACCTAAGATTTTAACAAAAAGTTTAGAAAAAATAAGGAGAATAAAAGACAAAGTATGTAGAAAGAATAAAATCATAAAGATAGGATTAAAAGCAGTACAACAGAAAATAGGCAACAGAAGCAGAGAAAAACTAATTTCTGAAAAAATTAACAAAATAAAATCTTGGATTGATCAAGAAGTGAAATAACACAAATTATTAATATTAGGAATTAAAAATGAATTATCAATACAGATCTTGCAGATATTAAAAAGAATTTTTAATGTGCAGTCAAATGTTCTACCACTGAGATATATTCCCCCAAGAATTTTTTTAATGTGAATAAATTCGACAACTTAGATGAAATGGAAAAATAACTTGGAAAAAATAAATATTTATAAAATATTAAATGTGTCTCATAGTACTTACTATACTTATAAGAAATTGATAAAATGATACTTACAAAAATGATCAAAAAAACCCAGAAAATCTGAATATCCCTGTATCAATTAAAGTAATTGAATTTAGTATAAGAACACTACAACAACCAAAAAAAGAAAAAGGCAAAAGTTGTTTTACTGGTGAATCCTATCAAACATCAAAGAAGAAAAATAATACCTATCTTATACATTTTCAAAAAACAAGAGAAAAAAAAACACTGACAAACTCATTTTCTGGGGCTATAAACCTAACATATTACAGACCAATATCCCCTATCAATAGAGAGACAAATATCCCTTGCAAAATATTAGCAAATAGAAACCAATAATATATAAAAATTATAATATATTATTACAGGTAGGTTTATCTCAGGAATTCAAGGCTGGTTGAATATTTTTAAAAAATGTAACTTACTCTACTAAATAACAAAGGGGAAAATTCATTATTATTCCAGTAAAATCAGGAAAACAATGATCAGAATTCAACACAATTTAAAGTTTTAGCAAAATGGGAATACAAAGGTATTCTGTCAATCTGATTTTTTTAAAAAGCAGACATAGCTAATATCATATTTAACAGCAAAAATATTGAACATTTTCCCCTCAAATCAGTAATAAGGTAAGAATGCTCAGATTCACCACTTCTATTCAATATCATAGTTGAAGTCTTAGCCATTGCAGTTAGTCAAGAAAGAGATATAGAAGGCATAAAAATTTGAAAGGAATAAGTGAAATCATTCCTATTTGCAAAAATCCCAATGAAACTAAGAAAACACTTACAGACCTAAGTGGAAAGATATAACATGTTCATGGATTAGAAAACTCAGTATCACTAAGATGTCAGTTATACCTAAAATCATCTATGAATTTAATACAATTTTGATCAACACTTAATTTTTCTAGGAATTGTCAAGCTAATTTTAAAATATATATGGAAGGGGCTTCTGGGTGGCTCAGTGAGTTAAAGCCTCTGCCTTCAGCTCAGGTCATGATCCCAGGGTCCTGGGATCCAGCCCCACATCAGGCTCTCTGCTCAGAGGGGAGCCTGCTTCCTCCTCTCTCTCTGCCTACTTGTGATCTCTGTCTCTCAAATAAATAAATAAAATCTTTATAAAAAATTCAAAATTTATATGGAAATAAAAGAAACTAGAATATCCTGGGATATTATTTAAAATTGGGGTACCTGGATGGCTCAGTTGGTTGAGCAACTGACTCTTGATTTTGGCCCAGGTTATGAGGTCAGGATCTAGCTCCATGTTGGGCTCTGTGCTCAGCAGGGAGTCTGCCTGGGATTCTCTCTCTTCCTCTGCCTCTCTGCCCACTCATAAGCACTCTTATTCACTCATTCACCCACTCACTCAATCAATCAATAAAATCTTAAAAAAGAAAAAAAAGATATGGGGTGCCTGGGTGGCTCAGGCATTGGGCATCTGCCTTCAGCTCAAGTCATGATCCCAGGGTCTTGGAATCCCAGGTCCCTCTCCCACTCCCCTTGCTTGTGTTCTCTTTCTTGCTGTGTGTCTCTCTGTCAAATAAGCAAATAAAATCTTTTTTAAAAATTAAAAAATAAAAATAAATAAAATTTGTAAAAGGAAAGAGCAATATTGGAAGACTTCTTCCATGTGTTTTGTAGACGTTTCATACTATTAGGTTTTACATTTAAGTCTACAAGCCATATCACTCGATATGATAAGAAAAGCTTTTTCTAAAGCTACAATAACCAAGGCAGTTTGGAATTAGTAAACAGGTGAATGTAGAGATAATGAAATATAACAGTGTATAGGTATATCCAGAGACATACTGTCATTAATTTTTGTAAAGGTGTCAGGGCAATTCAGTGGAGAAAGGGGGGCCCTTTTTCTAAATGGTGTTGGAACAACTGGATAATCCATATTTTATTTCTTTTTAGATTTATTTATTTATTTATTTGACAGACAGAGATCACAAGTAGGCAGAGAGGCAGGCAGAGAGAGTGAGAGTGGGGGAAGCAGGCTCCCAACTGAGCAGAGAGCCCAATGCGGGGCTCGATCCCAGGACCCTGAGATCATGACCTGAGCCGAAGGCAGAGGCTTAACCCACTGAGCCACCCAGGCGCCCCGTGGATAATCCATATTTTAAAAACAAACATTGAACCTTGCTTTCCACAATGCATAAAAATCCATTTAAAATGGCTCATAGAGGGACGCCTGGGTGGCTCAGTTGGTTAAGCGGCTGCCTTCGGCTCAGGTCATGATCCCAGCGTCCTGGGATCGAGTCCCACATCGGGCTCTTTGCTCGGCAGGGAGCCTGCTTCTCCCTCTGCCTCTGCCTGCCTGTGCTCGCTCCTGCACTCTCTCTATGACAAAATAAATAAATAAAGTCTTAAAAAAAAATGGCTCATAGACTTAAATGTAAAATCTAATAGTATGAAACATCTACAAAACACATGGGAGAAGATCTTTGTGACCTTAGGAGAGATAAAAATTTATTGGGTCATAAACTCCACAACCCATAAAAAATTTTTGAAACTTTTTAACTCATCAAACTAAAAGCTTTTGATCTTTGAATGAATGATACTATCAAGCAAACAAAAAGCTAAGCCACGGTTTTGGAGAAAATACTTAGAAAACAGACTGAAGACAAAGGCACTGTTCTTATGTTTAGAGCACTGTACCGAAAGAACGCTTACAATCCATAGTAAATCATACAACCCAGTCAAAAAATAAAATGAGAAAAGGATTTGGAAACATTCTTCAAAGATAATATGGGAATAGCCAAGAAGCACATGAAAAGATATATAAAACCATTAGTCATGAGGGAGATTTAAATTAAAATCCAAATGTGAGAGAGCCTGTAACTGAAGAGCACTTGAAGCGAAATGAAAGGCAGGCATGCAGAAAGACTGGAAGTTGCACAATTTAAATATGTACAGTTCTGGGCACCTGGGTGGCTCAGTCCGTTGTGTCTGCCATTGGCTCAGGTCATCATCCTGCAGCTCTAGGATTGAGCCCCATGTTCAGCTCAGTGGAGAGTCTGCTTCTCCCTCTCCTGCTCCCTCTGCTTGTGCTTTCTCTCTGTATCAAGTAAATAAATAAAATCATAAATAAATAAGTAAGTAAATAAAGGTCAGAGGCTCCTGGGTGGCTCAGTCGGTTAAGCATCAGACTCTCGATTTCAGGCAGGTCACGATTTCAGGTGAGATGGAGTCATGTCAGGCTTTGTGCTGGTAATGGAGCCTGCTTAAGATCCCCTCCCTCTCCCTCTGCACGCTCCCCCCTCTCTCCCTCCCTCTGGTGGGGGATATATATGTGTAGAGATGTGTGTGTGTGTGTGTGTGTGTGAGAAGTTCATTGTATGTGAATTATCTTTCAACTAATTGCCATTTTCCTCCAATTATCTTAACACCCGTAAGCCACCTTGTCCTGGGTAAATAATAATCCAGTATAACCAAGATTACGAAATATATACTTAGGAGCCTAAAAAAATAACCAAAACAAATCATTGTAAACAGGAGGTATTCTGACTTTGCTCAGCTATGCAAACAAAATAAAGCCACAGGACTGAAACATTCACATGAGTAGTTACACTGTTTTGGCTCAGAAGGTCCATTCCTTTTATATTTCCAATAGGAACACCACAAACCTTGACTCATTCTGCTGTCAGGATCTTCAATGTGACTGTAGTGAAGCTGAAGGCCTTGGCATCATCTCCTGCGGGGAAAGTCTCTGACAAAAAGAGCTCTTCTTTTTATTGTACAGATGTTAACTTCATTATTCTGAAAACATTCTCCTCCCTCTTCACATTTTGTGAGCAACACTTTAGCCCTAATAAATGACTTATTTGATACTTGCAACCAGACAATTACATGGATCAAAAACCTGTAATAACATAAAAATTATGATGGCGAATTCCAGCTCCCTTTGGTGTTTTTTTTTTTTAAGAATTCTTAATTTCTTCTCTTTGCCTCACAGATACAAAATTGTTTCATATAAACAAAATACATTCATACAAAATATTTTAACCCATATTAATGAAGATAAAAGGCCTCCTGAGAAAACAGTGGCCAAGGATCAAGCAACTTGGAATTTATTTTAATTTATATTCTTCTGGAAAAGATAGAAGAAAGATTTTCTCATTTCCATATCAGTTAAGATTCAGTATTCACTGGTCAGGCAAACAAATTACTCTATATTGATATGCTAATTAAGTCCTTAGTGCATATTACTCACACCTAGTGTGATATATAAATCTTATTAATGAAGAGGACAGAAAGAGCTTAAAGATTGAGAATAAAGTAACAAAAATATTGTGACAGTGAGCTTGCCATAGTAAAATATATCATGCAGATCTAAAGCCATTGCTAGCTGCTTTCCTACCTCTACTGTCGTCTACCAATAATCACCATGGACCTCCCAGATAGGGCTTCAAGATGTTTCCATCTGACTTTGTGGTTTGAGCAAATGCTGCATTACAGGAGCAGTGGGAATGAAATCAGAGCAACAGACATGCCACACAGTGACAGTAGATACGGTCACACAAGCCTGGGGTGGTGGCACAGATACGGAGGAGACAAAATATGAAAAAGCCTATGCCCTTCAAATCTGAGAATCTTTACTCAGGTGTGAGAGTACATGAAAGTGAACAGAAGAAAAACCACTAGGTCCTATTCACTGAGCCTAGACCTCAGCCCTACACAGCCAGCGAAGACTCTTCTTAAA
This sequence comes from Taxidea taxus jeffersonii, assembly GCA_003697995.1. Taxonomy (NCBI): domain Eukaryota; kingdom Metazoa; phylum Chordata; class Mammalia; order Carnivora; family Mustelidae; genus Taxidea; species Taxidea taxus. The sequence goes on from ML104122.1 coordinate 79,154, forward strand.
ACCCAGCTTTAGTATAGCAATAATTTAGAGCCAAGAAGGCAATTTACAGAAAATGCAGTTTTCCAAAGTGCTTGATATTTGGAATTCCTTTAGCTGGAACATTGTTTTTATTCCACAGTTAGAATTTTAAAGCATGGCACAGAGACTCCTAATTCTCTCCCAGTGTCTGATTTTCTTTATCTTCTATTATAATATCAAATCCCTGGTTTTCAGCAGGCAAGCCTCCCTTACAGTTAGGTGTGTCCATTAAACTACATTCTGGGACAGATGGAAAGTGTGTGTAACTTCAGGAAGCTCCTAGAAGAAAGAAGTGTGTTCTTCTCTTCTCCTTCTTTCCTGCTGGCTGGAATGGACATGTGACAGCTGGACATGGAACAGCTGTTTTGCACAGCACATGCCCTTGGAAATGGCCGTGCACAGCAGCAGAGTAAGTACGAGGGAACCTGTGTGCCTTGTGCCTACATCTAAGAGCCTTTATAGCAAAAGAGAAATAAACTCCTATTTCTTTCAGCCTCTTTTATTTGGGAGACTACTCTTATTTGCAGTGGAATCTAGTTCTAAATCTGAAAAAAAAAAAAAAAAAAAAAGCCCAGAAGGGCAAATTACTCTAATGAGTTAAGAGTAGGAATAAGTTTCAGAAAATAACAGTTGATATTTTTACTCTTTGGGCTGGAAGAGGGCACGAGAAGAAAGAAGGGCACTGGGCATTGTAATGGAAATTCAAATAACAAGGAGAGAAAAGGAAGAATATAAAAGGAAAGGTAAAAAATTTCAAGACAAATTTCTGGAGTCTTAAAATATGTTGAGACAAGAAGTAGCTATGAACCCTTGTCCATTCTTATGCCCCTTCCTTCTCTCTTGAGGGTGCTTTAAACATTTTTCCATTGAGGTTGTGTTCATTCAATTTAGTACCAATGACAACCACAGGTATAAATGACTATGGACGATTATAAATTCTCATCAATACAGTTGTATATGTTATGGAAGTGACATGATATTGGAATTAAATATCTAGATTCTGTGGTCAGACTGGCAAAGTCTGAATCATGGCTCTATCATGCACATCTCTGTGATCCTGGCAAGTTACTTAACTTCTCTAATCTTTGGTTTCCTCATTGTAGATGAGGTTAATAATAGTACCAGCTATTAACTAAATAAGACAAACCTTTACCTATTAAGTCCTTTAGAAATATCTGGTATAAAGTGTTTTTAAAATGTCTCAACATTACTTGTTGATAATGGTATTGAATTACCAGTACATTTCCAAGCTTTCAGGGAAGAATTAAACTCCTAGAACCCAATTTTTCCTCAATTAAATATAACTTTCCTCCCTTCTACCTTGCTTATCTCCCAGCCACAGCTATGTGGGTACAGAGGACCTAGGAAAAGTCTCAAGGCCCTATGCACTGGGGAAGCCGTAGGATGGGGACAATCTGAATAAATCTGGGTCTCTGACTCTGTGGAAGCCTGTCCACCAAAGTCACTGGATTCTGCATGAGCAAGAAACAACCATTCTTTGTGTTTATCTTGAAATTTGGAGGAATGCTTACTATACCAAATGACCTTACCTGCTTTAACTAATTGCATTAATTTTCTAGGGCTGCTGGCACCAAGTATCCAAGTGGCTTAACAACAAGAATGTATTTGCTTACAGTTCTGCAGGCTGGAAGCCCAAGGTCAACAGGGCCATGTTTCCTCTGAACGCTCTAGGGAAGGATATGTTCCAGACTTGTCTCTCAGCGTCTGATAGTTTTTGGCTTGTGGCAACATCACTCCAATCTTCCCATAAACTCTTAGCTTCACAGTGCTAGAACAATGTGTTCCTGTTCGAGTTTACCTTTTTATAAGGACACTAATCATATTGCAGTAGAAGTTACCTTGATAACCTCATTTGGACTTGATTACCTCTTAAGGACCCTATCTCCAAATAAGGTCATATTCTGAGATACTAAGGGTTATGACTCCAACCTTTCTTTTCTAGGGGACACAATTCCATCCATAAAACTATTACAAATAGCTAATTTTGCATTCTCATCTGTCCCCTACAAATTAGCAGAATTTAGGTGCCAGTGGTGAAACCTATCATATTCTTCCCAGGTTATTGTTAAACTAAAGAAAATCTAAAACTACTTGCTCTCCTACCAAAGTCACTATTCAGCTATGTTTTATTCTACACATTGATACATATGCATAGCTTTCTCTTCACTCTACAGATATATGTATTGCTATGAGTCTTTCAGTGGTATGGACCAGTCATTTACTGGTCACTCCAAGCTCAAAGAATTATAATAAGGCTCTGAGAAGTAGCTCAGGAAGTAGTTTTATAACCATAATTAGAGTGTCTTTTAGATCTGTTTCGGGAAAGAAGTCAGACAACTAGCAATTTCTATATAAAAATAATATCAAATGTGTACAGTCATAATAAAAATATCTCATGTCATAAGAATAAAAGTAAATATTCGAATGGATAAAATATGAGTCAACATAATCACTCAAAATCAAGGAGGCCACAATGATAAGTGGCATTGGCTAACTTTCATATCCATACCATGTGTCATATCCAATATACATTGTAAGGAGGGGGGATAAATAGAGTGTCTGGAGAATAGGCACATATGTTTAAGCACTTACTCTCTCTTGCTTTCACCAACAACTTTAGAGCCAACTTTCTTCTCCAGGAGCTTGTCTTTCTTGCAATCTGTTCATAGTCTCGTGATAGTTTACTGTTCAAATGTTCATATTTGAAATATTTAATACTACCCAGAAAGCTTTATTTTGTCTTTATCTTAACATATAATGAAAATCAAAATAGCTCAAGTAACTACTTTACCTACCCGCAAACCAAAGAGGCTGACAGCCAACTTATTCCTGTAATTCATTTTAGAAAAGACCAAGTGAAGAAAATTCAGGCCTTAGGCAGGCTATTGCATGGATCCTTCACATTTTAAGTCGAATAACTTCTTCAGAAGCACAATAAAAGAATAGCAAGCCGTTTTTATTTGAATAAAATCTACTTCCACAAAACATGGTATTACCAAACTACTTCAAAGGCCATTCATTAAATACCCCAAGGATGGTTTTAAGTTAAGAATTTGAGAAAGACTTGAATCAATGGTTCAGAAAGAAAAGCAAAAAGAATTTTCTTACAATGAGAAACATGTTGAAGAAAGGAAGGAAAAAACAGTCATCTCCCCCATTTCCAGAAAGGAGGTCAGAGAATAGGTCAGAGACATAGATGAGAATTTGCTGAATTTACATGTTGAGGAGATAAAGGCACAACACATTCTAAAATCCTCTCCCTGTTCCACAGATTTCTTGAGTGTAAATTAACTTTAATATATTAAGGCAACTACTAATTAGCACCTCTCTTGATCAAAGATCTTGGATTGGTTACCACAATGGTCACTCAAATTGGGTTAGAAGTTTGGAGAGACAGTATGATGGGAGGACATCACCAGTGTTCAGGCACAGAGTGTACCAGATGAAATGAGAGGAAATACGAAAATGTTGCTAGCTGTGGGAAATCTCCCTTTCTGAGTACAGTGACTCATTGTGTCACCCTGTCTGCTATATATTTTAGTTCCTAGAACATATAAGAGAAGATATCAGTTTGAGAATGAACACAGGATAGCCCTAATATAAATAACAAAAAAGGTTCAAGAATATATCACTTGAAATCATTTCACGGTCATCATTTCACAGCAAGAGGGAAACACATTTTAGAAGCTGAGTGGATGCAAAGATAAAAATGAGAATTGTTCAGCTATTTACAACTATTTTTCATACAACACAAATAAGGACTTGAGAAAGCAAAATTATTAATACACAGAACTGCTTTTGTTTGTAAGATGTGTCTTTAGATTTTCTCTGTATACTTGCTGCCTCCTCCCCTTGTACATCCTCATCTTTTCTATTCTAAACATATCTTCCCTCTTCAATGAGATTACTTCGGTTTTCATACAAGCTTTCCCTCTGTTTATTGCCATTTCCAAATGAGGTGGCCGCACTTGCTTGATCCACATCCGATTCTGCCTTCATCATTTGTGAGCAAATCTTTGCTACGACTCTAATCTTGGCAGCCTCAAAGAGAGCCACCATTCCCTTCAGGGCTCCCTTGGAGGGGACACCCTCTCCTCGACTCCTTGACTTTGAAGCATTTTACTTAGTAGCTCTACTCCCGTCACCATATTCCGACTTCCTCTCTGCTTTTAAAATTTCGCATTCTCTCAATAGGTCTCTGATTATACTCTTCCAGCCTCCCCCATTGGCACATCTTTATCTTCTTATTCTCTTAATCTAGCCATTTCTTCCTACCTTTTACACTTACCTTCTTCCAGTCTCTCTAGGATGATGACAAGCTTTCCCAGATCTTTATCTCTGCCTTCTAGGATTCAAATTCCTCTTTATCAACTAACTGCCAGCTGCACGTGTATCTCCATGTAAATATTCTGCCAACCCTCAAACCTGTTATGAAAGCAGCCATATCTCATTGAACACCTGCTTTGCCAATACTTCCATATAATCTTGTCGTTTCTGTGGTTGATTTTCTTTCTCCCAACCAGTAGGTGCCAGCTTTGGTTTACTCGCTTCCTAGATAGACACTACCTTACTCAGCAGGTAACTATGCAGTGTCTACCATGAACCAAGTATTCCAGGCATTGCATTACAGTGTGAAAAACACTAGGCATGGTCTTTTTCATGATCCCTTTGTTATTGTTTAAAGTCTGGAAGGAGTTTAAAAATAAGGTTTATAAGTGTGTGATGTATATAGTAGAGGATATGCTCTGTGATGCTGTTAGAATAATTAAGATATTGATCTCATCCAGAAAGTCAAGGAAGGTATCCCTGAGAGAAGATGACTGAAGGAAAAGCAGATCATGAGGTAGATGCTGAAGAAAGGGCAAGTCCAGGGAGGCTTGTTGACTTCCCACACCCACAAAAGCCTTAAACAGGACTGCAGGGATTTTTGCTCCTCTGATAGTAACATTTAGGGTAAAAAGATTAGAACTGCCTTCATTTTCTCTTTCAGGTCTCTGAGAGTTTACAATCAGTAGGTTATTGTGTGCTGGGCCATGCACTACCCAGGTATTTGGTCCAGCATTATTCTGGGTGGTTTCTGGAAGGGTATATTTGGATCAGACTGACATTTAAATCAGTGGGCTGAGTAAAGCAGATTGCCCTTCCTAATGTGGGTTGACCTCATTCAATTAAAGGGCTGAATAAAACAAGTAAGGCTGACCCTCTTGAAGTAAGAGAAGTCTTTCTGACAACCTTCAAACCCAGACACCAGTTTTTCCTGCCTTCAGACTCGAACAGAAACATGAGCTCTTCCTGAGTCTCAAGCCAGTTGGCCTTTGGTCTGGAACCCTACACCATTAGCTATCCTGGGTTTCCAAATTGCCAGGTCAGCCTGCAGATCATAGAACTTGCCTGCCTCCATAATTGTGTAAGCCAAATCCTTAGAAGAAATCAAGACAGCCAATTCCTTATATATATGTAGTTCTGTTTCTATGGAGAACCCTGACTAACACAGTTACAAAGATTTCTAATGAAATTTCCTAATGCAATTTCTTATTCGTTTTTATGTTAACCCACTGTGTATAGAATGAGAAAAGTGAATTACTATACCAACTTACACTGGTTACACTTTCAGGAAGCATTGTTTTTGTTTGGGAAAACACCTTGATGATTTTCCAAAGCTAGAAACTGAGACCCTATAGGAAAATAGCTAGGCAACAAGTCATTATGGGTAAACTGCTTCACATGAAAAGAGATTATTTTTCCTTCTGAGAAGGAACAGTAGGAAAGAAGCAGAAAAAGAAAGAGGAGAACAGAATCAATGATGAGGGAAGGGAGGCTGGGCACTGTGAGAAATGAAGAGCCTAGGAAGAGTCTGGGCCAGGAACTGGAGAGATTTTAAGAACCATATGTCCAGGGTTCACTATTAGGTATTTCTGTGAATTCATGGCTGACCCTGGGATATTTCCTTCTCTTCCCAATAGGGCCCCATTTTGTTCTTATAACCAGTAATAGAGCCCTGCCTACCATGGGCCACTCCCAAGGCTCACACAGGAAACACTGATCAGCCTAAGCCAGTCACTGTAACTTTTTATTTGTTCCTCACTAAGTTAGGCACAACAGGTGCAAAAGCCAGGGCCCCTGAAAAAGTAGGTTCTTAAAGAGAGGCTTACCACAGGGCTTTCCCCCTTCTTGCCTCAGTGGAGTCTGGACTTTGACAGCCCTAGAGGAAAATTCACCAATCCTGGAACTACTCTGCCACAGGCTCCGTTATGTGAGAAAAGAATTTCTTCCAGTTTTTCATTTTCATTCAGCTTTCCTGTTATTTGTGCCAAAGAGAACATAACTGAATCAGGTACTTAATGAAAGATAAGTTTAAGAACTTATAAAAATAAACTTGCTTACTATATCCTAGACTGAAACTTTTATGACTTGTATTTTTTCAGGCGACTCTCATGTTATCTATCAAGACATAATTTGTTAATCTATTTAAATATACATTAGATACTAAAACTTCAAGATGCTTATTATGTAATGTTTTTTAGTGTCCCTAAAAAATAAATAGTGAATGGTATAAAAATCATCTTGTATTGGCAACATTATGATATTCTGTATAATGCTAGCTAATAAAATCTGTAGAATAAAATAAAATCTAATAAGACTTGTCTAACCCATTTTGCTCCTGAAATTGAGTAGTCTGTAAGACTTCCCAGAATTCCCAAAGTACTCAATAATTTTATACTCTAAATACTGCTTCTCATTTTCTTTATTAGGGGCAGAGTATTATTCACATTCTATTAGCAATGCATATTTTAAGTTTTATTGGGTCTTCTAAAGTTATAATTAGAAAAATAATAACATCACTGTGTTTTAGATACTAAGCTAAATAACATCCTTACACTATTTCATGTCAACCTTGGACCTTCCAGTTTTTCAGATGGGAAACCGAGGTTCAAATTTAGAGTACCTACTTCCAGATTCTGAAAGTACAACCAAGGCCTATCTGTGTAAAGAGTTAGGAGTTATTAAAATGTTAAAAGCCTCATAACACCAGTGTAACTCATTTTCCCCCAAACTGTTTTGGGAGGGAAGGAGGCTGGGCACATTATTTTCACTTACTTTAGAAAAATAATAATTTAAAAAATATACTTTGTAAACCTTTGTTAACTGATATTGATATGTTTGTAGAATAAATGTAGAATGAAAATATTTGAAAGTTTATTTAATAACACAATTAAGATAGAAAAATATTACTGAACTATGAGGTAGGTTTGTTATATTTATAGTAACAAAACACTATTTAGTTCCTCTGTACATCAGAAAACTCCATGATGCTCAAATTTGGTATTGGTGTATTAGTAGGTATTTGGTCTATCATTCATTCAGAAGTTTTTCAACATCTTCTATGTAATATTTAGACACTTAACTATGATTCTCCAAATGAAAGGACTCATGCAGAATAAAAAAAGAAAAAAAAACTCTCAGCCATCATGTGAATTCTTTTTTTTTTAATTTAAAGATTTTATTTATTTATTTGTCAGAGAGAGCGAGCACAGACAGAGTGGCAGGCAGAGGCAGAGGGAGAAGCAGGCTCCCCGCCAAGCAAGGAGCCGGATGCGGGACTCGATCCCAGGACTCTGGGATCATGACCTGAGCTGAAGGCAGCTGCTTAACCAATGAGCCACCCAGGTGTCCCCATCATGTGAATTCTTAAGACAACATATTACTGAGCTGTTTTAATGCATGCCACACCTATTGTCTTCTATTGAGACTTTCCTCTAATTATCAAACTGATGATAACAAAATTGAACTCTGCAGGAACATATGTATTACAAAGTCTGTATCTCTTACATAGATGGGCTCTGAACTATTTGTGTTGATGAAGTATGAATATTCCATATGCAAGAATTGTCTCTTTATGCAATATCAAAACCTATTCTGCTCATCAAATTCAAAATAATTTTTATGGTAAATGCATAAAATTCAAAGTCAAAATTAAGGAGCCTCTAATTCTTATTTCAATATTTTTAATAAAAGAAGCAGTGCAATCTTAGTAGAAATAGAAAAAAATGTGACTGTCCCCCACCAAAAAAAAAAGGCAATGAAATTGGTTTGATATGAGTTGCATTTAGTATGTGCATGCTGGTTATGAAAGATCACTCTTTCCTTGCTAGGTTCTCATATTTAATGCCTTTACTTACTTTGAATGTAAAATCTTGCCCATATATAACTGCTGGCCAAAAAATTACAAGAAACTATAACATATAATGTATAAATTAACAAAAAGAAATTTGAAAACAGAGAGAAAATAGAAAAAAAAACTGATGATAGCAAAATAATTGACCAGAGACTAGAAAACTAACATCCATATTTTGGAAGACTATCTGGGACTACATACTTCCAACTCTTCTTCCTCACAGAAACTCAATAATATGACAGTCAAAGGCATAAAAAGACTATAAAACTATAAGAACCAAGAGAACAAAAGAAGACACAACAGTAAATAAAACTACCATTTGGAAAGTGAAAAGTAGATGACTAAGTAAAATCTAGGAATCTATAACCTAAAAGCTTACAGAAAAGATGGGGCACCTGGGTAGCTCAGTTGTTTGAGCATCTGGCTCTTGATTTCAATGCAGGTCATGATCTCAGGGTCTTGAGATTGAGCCCTTTGTCAGCTCCATGCTCAGTTTGATATCTGCTTGAGATTCTCTCTCCTTCTCCCTCTGCTCCTCTCCCCAATCATGCTCTTGTCCTCTCTTGCTCTTTCTCTCTCTCTAAAATAAATAAATAAAATCTTTTTTTTTTTTTTCTTAATGAACTTACAGGGGCACCTGGGTGTCTCAGTTGTTAAGCATCTGCCTTTTGGCTCAGGTCATGATCCCAGGGTCCTGGGATGGAGCCCCACATTGGGCTCCCTACTCAGCAGAAAGCCTGCTTCACCCTCTCCCACTCCCCCTGCTTGTGTTCCCTCCCTTGCTGTGTCTCTATCAAATAAATAAATAGAATCTTTAAAAAAATGGGCTTGTAGAATAAAATATCAATGATGAGTGTGCCAATATGCCTCATAGGAAAATCTCAGGGTGTAGAAGAACCAGGAATTGTAAAAGGTAAAGATGCCTGTTTATTAAAACAAAAGCATTAGTGAAAAGTGTATATATAGAATAACTAGATCCCCAAGTATCCCCTTATCCTGCATAACCAGGTATAGCCCCTTTTCTCTACACGCACATAGGGACAGAGGAAACTAAAATTAAACTTGATGTAGAAAAAATTTTTTGAGGGAAACGATCCCTGTATACCAGGTGCAGAATTAAAAAAAAAAAAAAACAAACCAGGAGTGAGGAGTAGAGAGCAAAATAGGAAGATTAAGTAAAATTCAAAACATAAGGTAGTAGAAATTTAATCCCTATCTCCCACACTACTCCAAGAAATAAGACAAGAAAGAACACTTAGAAATTAAAAAATATACTGAAAATAAGTTTGATAGAATAAAAAGTAAAGTTTTGAGAATCTGCCATAAAGGAAAACAAAAAGACATAGCTAAAAATTGGAGGATTAGACCAAAGAATTAAAAAATCTGATTGGTATTTCTAAAATAAACAGCAGAGCAAATGCAAAGGTTGAAATTATTGAAGAAAAAATACAAGAAAGTTTCTTATGACCACACAGTTGAAATAAATAACTGCCTAATATAAAGAAAATTAAGAAGCCCACCCTGAAGACACTTCATAAAATTATATAACACTGAAGTAAAAAAAAAAAATCCTAGAAGTTTCCAGAGAGTGAAACAACAAAGACACAATGAATCAAGAATTTTAAAATGTGCACAAGAATGTTCATAACATCTTTATTCATAAAAGCAAAGAAACTACAAACAGTTCTAACGCCCATTATGTCCAACAAGAGTATTAAATCCAGCAAATAAAAAATTGAGTTACTGCTACATGTAACATAGATGGATCTCAGAGACATAATGTAGAGCTTAGTAGGCCAAATAGAGAAGACTGTGTACTGTATTATTTCATTTATGTGATAGTCAAACAGACAAAAGTCAGAATAGCAGTTAGGTTTAGGGGTCAAGAATGATTTACTATTAAAAACACAGACATCTGTGGGGGGCTAGAAATGTTCTGTGTAAATTTGATCTTTGTAGGTGGTTCTTTCCATATGTAAAAATCCATCACTTTCTATGTTTAAGTATACTAGATATGGAATATACCTCCATAAATTTTGTTTTAAAAATGAACAAAAAGATAAGAATGGCATTGAACTTCTTGACAACATCACCAAAAACAAGAACATGGACTGATGTAGTCAAAACCCTGAGGGAAAGCAATTTCCAACTTAGAATTCTATACTCATCAAGACTATCAGTATAAATTAAGGAAAGCCTCAAGATTACTTCCTATATATCCTCACTTAGAAAAATTCAGGAGGATGTGCCTCAGAAAAATTAAGTAATGAACCAAAAAAGAGAAAGATTCCAGATCCAACAGAGAAGATCAACATAGAAAAAAGTTAAGGGATTTCTCAAAATGAAAGAAAAGTAAAGTATCAAGATGATAGCTATGTTGCAGGTCCAAGTTATGCTATGGTCCTGGTTGAAACAGGAAGATCTAGAACTTTCCAGAGAAAGGAAATAAAAATATATATATACTGACATGTTGATCATAGAGCATTAGAGAATTGGCAGTAGGTAAACAGAAAATTATGCAAAAGAAAAATTCATTTCAATGAGGCAGTCATCATAACCTCCTTCCCTCTTCACAAGAACCTGAGAAGGAAAAGGGGAAAATATACTATACAACTGGCTTAGGAGGGAAAAACATTTAAATCATAATAATATAAATATTAAAGAGTGATTTTTTTTTAAGATTATTTCTTTATTTGACAGAGAGAGATCACAAGTAGGCAGAGAGGCAGGCAGAGAGAAAGGAGGAAGCAGGCTCCCAGCTGAGCAGAGAGCCCGATGCGGGCCTGGATCCCAGGACCCTGAGATCATGACCTGAGCCGAAGGCAGAGGCTTAACCCACTGAGCCACCCAGGCACCCTAAAGAGTGATTTTTTAAAAAGAGCTATAACTATATTAGTAAGATAAGCAACTAAAGATTAGAGAAAGTATGAGAGTTAAATCCTTATATGTCCATTGACTGCACACAAACTAATCAATGAGTAAAAGTAGCAGTTTAGACTTATTATTTTGAAATATTAGCATAAAATAGAAAAATTAAAAGTAGTCATCTTAGGGAACATGCTTTAAAATTGTGTAAAGAATTGCTGTTTTTGGTTATTGGTATTGTTTGACTCCTAAAATATGTTAATATAATGATTAGAAAATAAAAATAAAAGATGAAAAATTAAAACCAATTTTTTGAAAGAGATAAAGAGTTTCACTAGATGGTTTTATGGCTGAGTCATATATAACTTACTTGGGACAATTTTTTTTTTATTTGAACTATTTCAAATACAGTAAACTTTCTAATTCATCATGATAACAAAACCTCCAAAAGAAAATTATAGAAAATTTAGCTTACTAAGAGATACAAATTTGAAATAAAATATTGACAAAATAAATCCAGAACTATACAACAATAGAAGAATATAGAATAAAGGATTTATTCCAAGATGATTCAACACCAGCATTTGATGCTGTTTATTACATTTAGAACTGTAAGGAAAAACTAGTATAATTAGAACATGAAGAAAATGTGTTAGATAAAATTTAGCCACCCCTTCTCAATAAAAAACAAGTAAAATAAGTGTTGAAGAATACTTTCTAAACACAATAAAATATATTCTCCAGAAATAATAGCAAATCTATTAAAAGAGGCACATGACTGTGAAATCAGAAATCAGAACAGCAAAGTCCATTAACCAGCATTATGATTTAACATTGACTTAGGAGTGCTAACTAATTCAATAAGATGAGAAAACGAAAATCCCTGTAAATATAGCTAGAGGAAAGAAATCATCATCATTTGCAGTGATGACTATATCTAGGAAATCTAAAAACCTCAAAATCTATTAAATTTTTAAAGATTTATTTAGAGAAAGAGAGTGGGTGCAAGGACAGAGGGAAAGCGTCTCAAGCAGACTCATTGTAGAATGTGGAGCCCTATGTGGGCTGATCCCACCACTGACATGAGCTCAAACCAAGGGTCTGCTACTCAACAGACTGAACTACCCAGGTGCCCTGAAAATCTATTAATATTAATGATATGATTAATACAGTGGTCATGGGAGACAGGTCTTCACAGGTCTTACGTTTCTGCATGGCTCACAAACACAGGCACTGACAGCTTTTGTTCCAGACTAGCTTTTCAAGGATGGGTGAATAGCAAACAGCTTTGGAAGGTGGAGATGGTGTCTCTCTCTGGAGCAGATAAGCAAGCAGGTTTGCTTACTGTCCCGTAAAATAAAAATGACATCTCTCGGGGTGCCTGGGTGGCTCAGTGGGTTAAAGCCTCTGTCTTCTGCTCAGGTCATGATCCCAGGGTCCTGGGATCAAGCCCCGCATCCGGCTCTCTGCTTCCCAGGGAGCCTGCTTCCCCCTCTCTCTCTCTGCCTGCCTCTCTGCCTACTTGTGATCTCTGTCCGTCAAATAAATAAATAAAATCTTCAAAAAAAAATTAAAAAAAAAAATGACATCTCTCTCCAGAGCAAAGGTCAGGCAGGTTTGCCTGCTGCTCACTGTAAAAGCTCAGGCTGGCTCTGCTCTGATGCAAACCCACTATGTGCAGCAGGGCACCCAGGCCACTCCAGGTCTCCCCTGTGGCGCACTTGGGGAGAAAGGAGAACAGATGTGAATGGGAAGTTCATGCTGCTTGCTATGCTGTGAATGATAAAGTCCTTCACCTCTGATCTAGGAGCTAAAGTTGGAGAGATAATTAGTGTCTACAGTAGTGGTGATACCTGAAACAGGGACCACCCATGACTAGCCATCAAGACCTCCAGCAAGGCATCTTTTCCTCCCTCCTTTTGAAGATGTTTCAGCGAGCCTCAATACACTGCCCTGCCTGCCAGCAGTGTGTGAAAACTGATAGAGCAAAGGTCTGGCAGGGACTCTCCAAAGAGATGAGCCAGTCGCAAGATCACCACACAATTTATAAAAACCAGCTCCATTACAAGAGACACCAATTTCAAGAAAATGAAAAAGTATGGCCAGAAAACATTTTGTAAGGCAAACAGAATAGGCCTTTAGAACAAATGTACTGAAAAGCCTCATATTTGTGAGACTGTTTTTTTTTTTAAATCAAGTAAAGTGAATTAAATTTAAAATTCAATCATGAAGAGATAAAATTCATTTAGGCTCAATAGTTAAACAATCAGTTGAAAAGGAAAAGTATTAAGTTGGGAGAGTGGGACAACAAATTATTTAAGGACACCAAACATAAGGATTAAGAGATTGAAATTATGAAGTAAGAGGCAAGAGACATGGAAAATGGCCCAGGAGGCCTATTGGATAGCTCAGGGGACTTCTGAAAGGGAAGGAGAGAAAGAGCAGAAAACAAATATTCCAAGAAATAATGAAGAAAATTCCTATTTCTGAAGGAAAACATCAATCTTCAGATTAAAATAATGCATCCAATCTTGAGTAGAATTTAAGCACACCTACATACGCACATACCCTAGACACATTGTCATTGAATTCAGGTTATTATGCATAAATAGAAAATCTTAAATGCTCTAAGAAAAACAAAACTTTTTTAAAAATCAGACTGACGATGTCTTCTCATTGGCACTGTAGGAAAATAGTAAAATATCTTCAAACTCTTAGGGAAAAATAACTTAGAAACTAGGAATCTACATCAGACAGGCTAGGAATCGTATGAAGGAAGGAATAAAGATGAAAATTTACAATCTATTCAAAAATAAAAATTGTTCCGTAAAGCTCAGATCTGGGTGGAAAATACAGTATTTAGTATAGGTTTGGTTTTTATATCCCCAAGTCACCATGAAAACAGAACAAAACCAAAGATGCTTAAAGCTAGGTGGCAAGTTATCCCACAAACCCCCCAAATTTAAAGTGAAAGGGACAAAACTCTGGCAGCTACAAGGCCACAGATTTATGTGAGAGGAAGCAGTGGGACTACCACTGGGCTTTCTTTTCACAGACCTCAAAAGCCAAAAGACACTCCCTGTAAAGCTCCACATTGCAGCCTGAGTACAGCAGCAGAAGGTAGGTGATCTGCATGACCCAGGGCATGCAAGTGACCATTTTGCAACAGGTCTAATGGTGCCGGGACCATTTGGACCTTAAAACCAGCAAATCGGAGCTCCATTCCAAGACAAAGCCTTCTGTCGGAGAGAAAGGGCCGGGAGTGAGATTCAAATGAGCAGGGCAAAGATAATAGAAACAAAGGAAAATGAAGGTCCATGTAAAAGTTGGGGAGGCAAACACTGATAGCAGATCTCAAAAAGTGTGAGCCTTTTCTTTCCTTCACCAATTTTAGAAGACAAAAGATTTCCAGAGCTGCACAGCTAAAGCAAACAAAAAACAAAAACAAAAACAACAACAACAAAAACAAAAATGAACCCTGCCCTGACTCATTTCTCCATTTCCCTTCTATAAGGAAAGGGATACTTATATGTGATTGTTTTGTCTGTTTTGTTTTGTTTTGTTTTGTTTTGGGAATAATTATGCTTTATAATAAGTGAGGAACAGAAAATAATCGGTCAAATGCCATATGAAGTTACTATAAGCAAAAAAAAAAAGGGAAGTACACAAAATAATATATATATATATATATATATTTAAAGATTTTACAGAGAGAGAGATCACAAGTAGGCAGAGAGGCAGAGAGAGGGAGGAGGAAGCAGGCTCCCCGCTGAGCAGAGAGCCCGATGCGGGGCTCGATCCCAGGACCCCGGGATCATGACCTGAGCCGAAGGCAGAGGCTTTAACCCACTGAGCCACCCACTGAGCCACCCAAGTGCCCCCAGGATAATATCTTTATAAGCAATGCAATCATGTCAGAAAGACAAGCCCTGCAAATAAAACCATAACCTCATCATTTAACACAAGCTACATCATAAACTATGAAAGAATATTATAAAGCCAAATTAGGAAAAAAAAATATCTCGGCCATAAAATATTTAAGAAAATAGCATTATAAAGAAGTGACACAGTTCATGAGGGAATTATTTTTTAATTTCTTTAAATTATATCCAAATTGATGAACAAACTAAAAAGAACATAAGAGCTAGTGAACATAACAGACAAGGCTTAAGAGAAAATAGATGGAAAGAAGGAAATTCTTTAAATCTAAAAGATGTGATGAGAGAGATCAATAGGAGTTGGAAGAAATGAATAGATTCAGACTATGGGTAAAGAAAATGTTAACATACACATAGTAAGAATCCCCAGAGACTAAAACTCGCACTAAAATGAATTCAAGGGAAGTTTACTGAAATATAAGAGAACTTGAAACTACACATTAAAGAACCACCACAGGTCTTTGAAGACTGGCTCAGAGTAGCCAATATCAAGAGATGTTCGGTAAAACTACCATATTTTAAAAAGAAAGAAAAAAAAAAGCTGCCCTCAAAGCATCGTAGCAAAAAGGCCAAATCATTTATATGAAAAGATGTCAGACTTTTCACATTATCTATTTATCTGTAGAACTAAGGCTAAATAATTCTTATAAAGAATATAGTTTATCACATACTGGCTTTACTTCTTTTCATATATCTTTCTTTAGTTCTGATGTTGAAACCACCTGTTTACATTTTAACTTCAAAGTATCATTACAAACTTCTCATGAGAATATATTTGAAATTTTGTTTTCTTAGCTTTTTTCACTGAGAAGGTGTAGAAATAATCACCATCTCAGTAGCAAAGAGCATCCCTAACACCAAACTGACTTCGGTATGTATTTCTCATAAAAGCAAAAACAAAATCAGAAACAACAGGTCTCCCTGGACAATCAGCTGACTCCAGGTCAGGGGCAGGAAATATACAAGGTGAGTGACCCTTGTCATACTGGAAAGAACGGTATCAACGGCCACGAGGGTCATGTCAAAAGGATTTAGACTTTGACCGGCATGAGCTCCCTCCAGGAAAGGTGGGACAATTAGAGTATCAATAATGACAACTACAATTCACAGAACACAAATATGCTTAAATCTATAGGGGCGCCTGGGTGGCTCAGTGGGTTAAGCCTCTGCCTTCGGCTCAGGTCATGATCTTAGCGTCCTGGGATTGAGCCCCACATCAGGCTCTCTGCTCAGCCTCTCTGCCTGCCTCTCTGCCTATTTGTGATTTCTCTCTGTCAAATAAATAAAATCTTAAAAAAATAAAAATTAAAAAAAATCTATAAACGTAAAATGATATTTTTAAGTGCATTGTTCACTTTCACAAACTCATTATTTTGAAAACTGGTAAATAAAGAGAAAATATCGAGTATTTATCTTGCTTTTCCTATGGGATCTAACCTAAGGGCAGTTATATGGCACCACTCATCAGCAGCTGGTAAGGACACATAAAGAGAAGAGGCAGGACTAGCAGAAGAATACCTAATCTAAAGTAGGCTTGTTGAAGCTTTAAAAAACAGGGGAGTGAGGAGTGGAGACAGAACCAGCTTGGTCAATTCAAGCTTCTAGATCTCACTACTACTTACAAGATATAAAAGGGACAGAGAAATGTTAAATGGGAAAGTAATCATTAAACGGGAAACCGAAACATGAGAACTATATGGGTCAAATCATTGTAGGCATGTAATGGACAAATTACAGAGAAAGAGAGAGAAGGAAAGAATCTGTAGATTAAAGATTTAAGGAACATGTCAAGCAATTGTACTGATGAATTTATTTGGATTCTGAATCAAACTGTGTGTATGTGTGTGTGCACGCAAGGGTGCATGTGCACACACATGGGCATGTGAAATGCTCTAAAAATATGAACACTGTTAATATTTCTTAACAATAAATTTTCTTACCAACATTTGGATGTGATAGCATTGCTGCTGTTTATTTTTAATGTAACTACTATTTAGGAATATAAACTGAAATATTTACATTAAATATTTATATTTGAAATGATAGCATGTCTAAAATTTGCTTAAAATAATCTGGGCAGTATGGTAAGGGGACATGGGTAGATATATGAATTAAATAAGACTATCCATTTGATAATTGTTGAAGCTGGATGCTGAGTACACTGGATTCTTTAACTGTTCTCTCTACATTTATATTATATATTTGAAAATTTTTCCCCAATAAAAAATTATATAAAAAGGCTTTTTAGAAAAACTTGTAAACATAATGAAAAGCATTCTTTTCAAAAACACAAATGGAACAAATTAAGAATGGAAAAGAAATATATATAAGGGAGACTTTTAAAACTATAAGAACAAATGAATATTTTAAAAATGTGTAAATAACTTACATGAAACAGTTTCTAAATGTCAAGAATTAAATCTCGAGTAGGTTATTTCTACTGAAGGGATTAAAACCATAGATAAAGATATAACTCCTGGAACATAAATAGCTTTATGGTAGAATTCTAACAAATTTTCAAGAAACAGAAGTTCCCCATCTTATAAAATCTCTCCTAAAGCAAAGACACATGTAGACTATTTCCCAAATCAGAACCTTTCCTACCATAAATGTACTTCATTATAAAACACTGAAATTCCAATCAAATCAAAGATGAGACTTAGGTGTCCCATCATTGCTACTATTTAGCTGCAGATTGAAGTTTTTGCAAGGAAAAAAAAATACCCTAAAGGCATGAATATCAAAAAGTAGAACAAATGTCACCAATTGACAATGATATGAATATCTTATCAAATTAACTCTCAATTAGAATAAAACATTCAGAAGTATAGACAACTGAAAATCTGCATGACAAAATAAATGTCTTCTCACTGGGGGGTAAAATTGGAGAGATGGGGGAAATACCTACTTTCAACAGTTCACATTGGTTGAATATTGTTCACACAATATGTGTTTTTTACTAATACAAAAAACCTGAATTTTTTATTTAAAAAATATAGCATCCAGTGATGTCAAAAATGAAAACTAAGAAGTCCAGAGCAGAAGAAGAAGAAGAAAAAAAAGAAATTTAGGTGACATTAATAAGATCAGTGGTATATATTTATGGCATATGCTCCCACCCAGCTTTGAAAATCAGAGCTATAGTTAACCACAGCTAAAAATTTCCCCCCCAAAAAACAATATAAAGGACTGAAATGTGTCACATTAACCCTGTAGCTTTCTGTGCCCATTTGCAAATCCCAGGGTCGGAAGCCCTGTTTTCCTTCCTAGAGCTGAACCTCTTTTATCAAACAGCATATCCTGTTTCCTTCCACAGTCTCCCATTTCCAATAGTCTCTCTAAATGTTTTTTAAATTGGTGTTAAATAGGGCACCTGGGTGGTTCAGTGGGTTAAAGCTGCTGCCCTCGGCTCAGGTCATGATCTCAGGGTGTTGGGATCGAGTCCCGCATGGGGCTCTCTGCTCGGCAGGGAGCCTGCTTCCTCCTCTCTCTCTGCCTGCCTCTCTGCCTACTTGTGATCTCTGTCTGTCAAATAAATAAATAAAATCTTAAAAAAAAAATTTTGGTGTTAAATAAATGTTGGGTTTAATTTAGCAGAATTTCTTTTCCTTGCTTTTAGTGCTCCCAACAGCCTAATTATCCCAGCCTGTAAGAAACTGAGAAAGTATATTTAGTCTGATTTTTAATGATTTTTAATTTGTTGATTTAAATTTAAATTTTTGATTAAAATTAAAAATTTTAATTTTTCTGATTTTTAATGTTTTGGGGGGGTTACCCCCATCCTAGAAATGGCCTCATTGATAGTTAATTAAATGGTATGCCAAGGCTAGACTCCGATCTTTTAACTTCCATAGAATGGCCTCTAAAACCATTTTAAAAGGGTCAGATCATGACTTGGTAGAAAAGAGCAATTTCTTTGAGCACCTCTGGATAAGTTAAGCAAAGAGAATTATTAGAAGGACATTAAGAACTCACAGAATTGACAGGAAGGATGAGGGTCCATGCTTGAAAATCAGAAAGGTAAAAGAAGCCCCTGGGTGTTGGAGGTGAGAACCCCAGTTCTAACTCAGGGTGCCAATAGAGTGACAGGTCTTTGCCTGAATGAACAGGTGTGCCAACTGCTTATGGTCAGCATGCTTCAGAGAGGGAGTACAGCTGGTCTGGAGGGTCACGTGTTTACTTGCTAAGCAATGGCCAATGCACCTAATTCAGGGTCATAACCTACAGTATCCAATAGGGAAAAGGGTAATTTCCCACAAAGAAATCAAGGTGCTGGTAACAAGATAGAGACTTAAAAGTGCTGTAAAGAAAAAAAAATTTCACCCCATCTATCTGGCAGAATTACTGTGATGAGGGAGTTAGGTAATTTATGTAAAAATGCCTTGTAAACTATGACAAGCTCTACAAAGGCATTATGATTAAGTGTTACTTCTTCAAGGTAACATTCTAACAACTCCATTTAATACTTCCTCTCTCCAGGGGAAATTTTCAGGCAGGCTAATGAAAGAAATGTTTTTCTACCAAGAGGAAAATTCCATTCTGCTCTTCTCAGATCATGCTACATACATATTTTAACTTCTGGTCATCTTACTGCCGAGATAGACTTTGAATACCACCACCTGAAGAGTGTTGCACAAATAGTGGGTTACAAATGTGTTCTGCAGGTGAAACTTCCATCAAGATAAGGTCTTATCAGTCTTTTAGTTCAGAAATCTTTCTAAATAGCATTGCAAGTCTACTTGAATTACAAGCCAAATTTTCTCTATAATAGAGCATATTAAAGCAAAGCTTGGATTAGTCATCCACAGAGCACCATAAATGTCAGGATGGTGCCTGGAAGGGCCCAAAATGAAAGGAGTTAAAGTTTCCCCTATAGAAAGGAAAGATTAAAACAACCCTTGTTTGCCTTTGATATGTGTATTAGTATTCTATTGCTATTAGAAAAATCACCACAACCTGAGCAGCTTAAAATAATACCCATTTATTATCTCATGGTTCTATAGTCAGGCAGCCAGGTTGCTGTAACTAGAGTTTCTACTCCTGGTTTCACAAGATCAAATCAAGGTCTCAGATGTCCAGAATCTTATCAGAATTCTCTGGAAAGAATCTGCTTCCTCAATGATCCAGGCAGTGGGCAGAATCCAGTTCTTGGTTTGTAGGACTGAAGATCCTGCTTCTTTGTGGGTTGTGAGTGGGGAGTCCCTCCTAGCTTCTAGAGGTCCATGTCAGAAGCAGAAACAGCAAGTAGAATACTTCTCCTGCTTGGGATCCTCCAGGTTTCCTCTCCTGCCTTATCTCTCTGGCCTTATCTCCCTTTCATCTTCCTCTTCTAGTTTTAAACGTTCAGGTGATTACCTTGGGCCCAACTGGAGAATCCCGGATCCTCTTTCTTAAGGTCAGCAAATTTGTAAACTTAATTACACTAAAAAGGACCTTCACAAGAGCACCTAGTTAATGATTGAATAGCCAGAGACAGGAATCATGGGGGTACATTTTTAGAATTCTACCCACCACAATGTGTCTTCAGGGAGTGAACAGAGAATTTTTTAAAAATTGGAATGATAAGAGCCATTGAATTTCTGCAAAGCATCATGAGCAACTCAGGGTGATGGTTTTGTGAATCAGAATCAGTCAAAGTGGTTTATAATTTTCAAAGGCCATCATGAGACCAATGTCATAATTTAAAGTCCCTAGCTATATCAAAAATTGGTGTGACCAGTGATGACAAGTTCCAAATATTTCTTTATATTTCTAATACATCAGATACTCCTTAAGGATTGCAAATAGACATATCAGGCATAACTCATACTTATTTCTTAGATACTAGCTTATATCTAAATTCCCTTCCATCAGGTTTTATAAGATGTAGTTTCTAAGGGTTTGAGTAGACTCAAAATCTTTGTAGCACAAATCCAATTACATTTGCATTCTAGTCAAAAACAACAATTAGCACATAGGGCAGAGTCTAGACTCCTCACTTTTCCCACATGGAATCCCCAATACAGTTACAAACACAGAGATTAATCACTAAGTCACCAAATATTTACTGAAGACCCAAAGAGAAACACTATCATTTCTCAGTGCATAGTGCATAGGAACAGAGCAATTGTTCCTGCCCTAAAGCAGGAAAATCTATGAGCAATATGAATATTGTGTTCAAATGAGTATCATAATTTCAAAATCAGGTAAGAAAGGTGTCGGGTGTTGAGGAGCGTTACTGTAGGTTGCAAAAGAAAAATGTTTACTAGGAAAAATTTCTTTGAGAAGGTTAAGTCCACAAATGCTTCAGAAACAGATGACTTGAGGCTGTTTTTGATATGTGGAGGGCTTACTAAGAAGAGGAGAACCAGGGGGAGGTAGACAGTCACAGCTGATTTACAACTCTACAAATGCTGGCCTGGAGAAGGAGTCTTGATGAAAAACTTTCAAGGCTATTATTAGAGGACTGTATTTGATTCAGAAGACAGTAGGACTCCCTGACAGAGTTGGAAGAAACAAAGAGTTGTAATCAAGGCAGCAGGCCTGAGATAGAGATTTATCACACAGTGCAAAATAGTTTTAAAAACTGGACTCTGAAAGCGAGCAAGAAGGAAGATAGAATACTCCAGTAATAGTTTATCCGTGGTCGAGAGATTCTGCTCTAATGGTGGTGGTGAGTAACTGGATGGTTCTACGTAGAAACAGTCAAGGCAAATAGACTTCAAAAGGTGAATATGGAATTTGAATGCAATGCTAGCAAAATGTCTTGATTGCTCTGTGGTTCCAGGGATGTTTATTCCATAAGACGGTCAACAACTTATACTAACTCTGAGGCAAGTTCCATTTGCTTCTTTAATAGGTCAGACATATAAAGGGCATTAGCATTGCACTCCTCCTATGCACAATCCATATTTTCATGTTAAAAAAAAAAA
>RCUC01140385.1:0-36996 GCA_003697995.1 Taxidea taxus jeffersonii
CCCCCCCCCGGGGAGTTTGCTGTTTAATGCCACTGACCTGGGGGACTAGGATGGGCTGGGCAACTGGGGACCGAGAAAGACAAGACAAGCATAGAGTGAGAGCAGGGAGGCTGGCTGAGCACTCCCCACTCCATCCCTGGCCTTGCTGGCTGTTTCCTTTGCAAAGTGTCATGTCACCATCTATATGGTCAGGCCCTAGGACTAGAGCATATTTGAGTCCCAACCTGGAGGAAGAAACTGGACTATCTAGTTGATCGTCCTTTCTCAAAACAGACCAGGACAACTTTAAAATCAGAACTCAAATAAAAACGGACAAAAGTCATGAGCTGTGGTAAATTTTAGAAGAAAAGTAAAAGAGTGTTTTTATGTCTAAAATCTTCTGCATGAGACTGACGTACTGGAGAAGAATGAGAGGCAAAGAATGCCCTCTATTAGGGTAAGAAAATGCTCTCTTTGTCTTTCTCTAATGACCAGGGTTCTCTATAACCCCAATCTGAGGATTTACGAAAGAAAAAGGACTTCAAAGGAGATGTGTATTGTAATAAACATCTCAAAAACCAAAATTTCTGAACGTTCCCTAAAAATGCCTTACAGGATTTTAAATAAAGGAAACTTAGAGGAGAAAGAAAGAAAGAAAAAAGGCTTAAGTCAATGAGAATCTCTTACTAGCAAAAAGACCAGAAAATGTAGTGATTTAGGTGATGCCTCTTAGCAAAACTTGGATACTATTAGGAAATGTAAAGAGTAACATTTACTCTTAACTGAATTCTTGCATGTGGTGAGTGGCAGAAAAAGAAAACTGAGATTTTGAAAGACCGTTAATTAGTTATTCGGAGAATTAGAGAGCCTTTGGCTGGGAAGGGCAATGTAACTTCTGAAAATATTCTACTGCGTTTCTGTCCCCGCAAGTTGTCAGAGACCAACACTTGGGTCTTCTGCTGGCTTACTGTCTGCCCACTTTTGCTCCATATTCATGAAATGAGACCTACACAGAGTCCTATTACGTGAAAACTAAAATGAGCAACTCCAATGGGAACCAAACCAGCCAAGCCCTAAGCCATTGGGGCATCTACTAAAGATAATCTAAAGGGCTTTTTGTCCCCCCTTCCCCAGGTTCCCTGCCTGGGGAGTGCCCTGCTATGAACCTACATTTTCTCCACCAGAACTTAGGGAGCCTTGCTTTCCTCTCCTAGCCCTGTGGGAGCAGACACTTTCTGGGTCCTTCTAGCCTCAATGGGGATGTCTTTTTGCTTAGAGGGCCAAGAGGAGGAAGAGGAACGGTGTTGAGACTTCCTCTCCTTAGCACATGTAGGAGAAGCAGCCAGAATAATATGCCCCTGTTAACCTGTTAGGCAGATAGGCAGACGTTTTGCCATCCCTAGGGATCTAGCCCCTTTCCATCACCACCACCCACCCCTCCAAATTCTAGCAGGCTGCTCCCAAAGGCTCCTTTGCTTAGAAGACACAGTGAAACCTTTCCTGGCTCCTCTCGGGCCTGTTCCTGCAGACGCACTGTTTCTACCTGCTGCCCAGGCCTGGACGCTCGAGGATGTGGTCCTGGAGAAGCCTGGTAGGAAGCCCTCCCTGACACACCAGATCAGACCACAGGAAGCAGCGCAAGCCTCGGGAGTTAAGAGCCCATAGAAGACTCCTTTTCCTTTGGCCAGGGACCTCGCCAACAGCCAGGGCGCTGTCATTTTACCTGGAGGCTCCTGTCCTACGAGGGGGCTGTCATTGTAGCCAGAGGTTCCTGTCTCAACCCGAACCTGAGCCTGAGCCTGAGCCTGAGCCTCGCGCCTAGCGGCGAGTTCGAGGGCCGGCTGTCTGAACGGATCTGGCTCTGGGCTCTCCCCGCTCCACCAGGGAGGTGCCACGAGCCGGAGGAGGAAACCTTAAATATATGTCTTCCCTCCCCGGGTCTTTGGTGTCCTCGCGCCCGTTAGTCCAGGGGCCAAGGTCCCCGAGCTGCTGCTCCGGGGCGATCCCCTCCGGATTTCTTCCGGGAAGAAAAACAAAACAAAACGCACCCAGACTCCACGTGGGTCTGCACGACCTCCAGAAGGGCCCTGGCTTCAGAGGCCCGGGAAGGAAGGCGCAGGCTTGGGCTCTAAATCAGGGGGTTAGAGTCCAGGGCAGCGCGGCACGGAGAACACCCCGGCCAGCCCGTGCCACTCGAGAAGCCCATCGCCCCCAAGAAATTTCTCTCCCCGTTGCCACGAACGCCAGCAGCGGGTAGGGGAAGGCGGGCGTGCTCGGCAGCCTGGCCGCCCACACCCGCGCGGGAGGAAGCTGGACGTGCGTCCGCCGGGGGCTCCCGGGCACTGCTCGGCCACCAGGCAGGCGAGGCCCCCAGGCCCCAGGCCTTCCGGTGCAAACCCTTCCCGGCACTTTCTCTTAAAGCGCTTTGGGGAGAAGAGAGGAAGATTAGGCTCCCTCGGAGGTGCAAAAGGCAGCCCTCGCGGAAACAGAAAAATCAGCAAAATCGCCTTAGTAGTTCAACCGAAGGTCAACAGCAGCATTTCCCCAGCAGCTGACAGGTCAAATGGCCAGGAAACAACTGCCGAGAACAAAGCCCCCCGCTGTTCGGCAGGGGCGAACCCGGCTCGCCGGCACCGAGCGGGGTTGTTGTGCTCTTTGGAAAGGGCGGCGGGGAGAGGTTTCCGCCCCTCCTCCCGCCACCACCTCCCTTCCTCTCGGGTGAGCAGGTCCGGAGGGAAAAGGAAAGGAGGGAGGAGGCGAAGGGCGCCCGCAGGGAAAGGAGCGGCTCTTTGAAGGCCTGGGTCTGAAACGCCGCACGGGTTCGGAGGCAGTGACCGGACGCGGGCGAAAGAATGCGCGGAATGCGGCGGTGGGAGGCGGGGGCGCAGCGCGGCGGGGGCGCCCCTACCCACACACCGGGTCCTGCCCACTCCCCCCGGCGTGGGGACAGCCAAGGGCCGCGGCTCCACCAGGCCGAGCAGGTGCTGTCGGCGCACCGTCCCTCCGATCGCTTAGCCCGCGGTTCTTCGGGGGGTTCTCACTTCCCGATTTGACAGGAACTCCCGTCCCGGAAGAGTTGCGCCAGGGTCCGCTTAAAGAAAGCACGCGCCGCCAACGGATGGTCGAGAAGCGGGTCTGAACAAAAGGTCGCACCTCTCCGCGGCCTCAGTTGAAGGGGCACCGTCCCATCTCGCGTTCCCCGAATACTCAGTCCTCCCGCCCCCCGACCCCGGAGCTGGGGTCTAGCCCGAGGCGGGAGAAGTTGGCACCTTCCAGGCGGAGGTCGGAGTCCGGCAGCAGGGGACGAGACACAGATAGCTCCGCACAATGTCCGCAACCCGACCCGCCTTTCTGCATTTGCGGAGCCGTTCCCGCTTCGGCGCTCACCCTTCAGCCTCTTCCCCACCTCTCGGGTTCTCGGGACTCCGCGCACGGCCCGGGCGCGCCAAGACAACAGGCCTGACCTGTCCCCGCCCGCACAGTGGCACTGGAAGGACCCCCCCACCCCCGCCACCCGGACTCTAGGTAGGCAACGCAGCGGGGTCGCTTCGCCTAAGAGGCCTGACGGTCAGGTGTGTAAATCAATGCAGAATCTCCGAGGACTCCCGACTCGGCAGGTGACAGAGGAAACGCACCCTCGCCGTCTCCGGGGACTTCAGGCGCTCGCACTTGCACACAAACGCACAAAAACCTTGCAAACCCATGCACAGTAGCGCGCACAAAGGAGTGCGCGGGGATCCTCACGGCCACGAATCCCTCCGGGCACTTCTTCCCCTGCCCACTAAGACGCAGGCCGCCCAGTCCCGCTGAACCTCCCCTCCGGCTCGTGCCCGGACGCCCCAGTTTACCTTTGAGCAGGCAGATGTCGGTGCGCTCGGCGTTGCGGCGCAGCGCCTGCACGACCAGCGACACGGTGCTGTCTTCGCGGAGGCTCTCTGCGCGCGGGCTGCGCTCGTCGTAGACGATGACCGCCGAGTAGAGGCCGGAGCGCAGGCGGGCGCGCACCTCCTCCTCGGCGGGGAGGATCTGCTCCAGACTCACGGAGCCCTTGGCCCGCCGCCGCACGATGGTGTTGCAGCGCACGTTGACCGAGCCTCGGATGTAGCCCGCGCTGTGCGCCAGGAACGGTCTGCAGTCCAGCAGCAGGCACTTGCCGCCGCTCAGCAGCCCCAGGGCGCCGTGGCCGCCGCTGCCGCCCGCGCCGCCGCCGTTCTCTTCCCTGTTCATCAGCCTTTTGAGCACGCTGCAGTCCATCTCCCGCAGCTCCTCCACCGTCACCATGGTCGCCGGGCACGCGAGGAGGCAAAGGACCCCTGGGCCAGCCGGGCTGCAGGAAGGGGCAATCGGGGGCTAAGGGAAGCGCGTGCCGAAGTGGCCCTAAACTTGGCCCCCACAGCCTCCCACGGGCGGACCTCTTCTCCCCAGTCCCCTTGCTCCCGCCGTCTCGCGGTTACATAGCAGTCCGAGCGGCCTCGGGCGCCAGGCAGCACCGCGCGCGGTGCCGAGGGGGAGGCGGCGGCGGAGGGGAGTGTGTTTGCGGGAGAGGACCGCGGGCTCTCCTCTGTGGTTGCCCCTATTGTATTTTGCGGGTTGTGCTGCTCCCGCCGTAGCCGCCGCCGCCGCCGCGGTTCGGCCGCCGCTCCCCACCAGCAGCCGGAGCTCCGCGCACTGCCCCAGCCAGAGTTTCCTCGTTGGCTTATAGATGTATTAAGGCTCTTCTGCTCTCCCCCGGGAGGGGGCAGATTCATTACTACCTCCCGAGGCCCCGCCTCCTGCCGTCCCGGGCCTCGCGCCCTCCCCCCGCCCCCCCGCGCCGGCTCCCCGCCCCATCCCGGCTCCCTCCGCCCCGCCGCCCCCTCCCCGCGCGTGAATGGAGTGCGGGCCGCTGGCGCCCAGTCATGGGAACGCGACGTCACAAAGAGCGGAGTAAACAGGGCGCTCGGCGCTCGCCGTCAGGCCCATTCATAAAACCGAGACCTAGAGGAAGAGGGAGGCGGCCTCCGACCGGCAGGCGAGCGGCTGCGCCGGGACTTTGTGAATGGAGCGCGGCGGTCGCGGCGGGCCGGGTCCCGGGCTCCGCGGCGCGCCGCCCGCCCGACACTGGTCGCCGCGCCGCCACCGCACCCCGCCGCGGCGACGCGGGTTCGGCGTGCGGAGCACGGCCAGCCGGGAAGCCGGCCTAGCGGGAGGCCGGGGGCCCGGTTGGGAGGTCTCGGCCCCGGCTTTCGGAGGGCGCGCCGCCCGGCCGGTCGTTTGAGCCACGCGACCCCGCCGACGTAAGCTTCTGCATTGGCGTGATCGATTTTCATCTGAAGCCATTAAGTCCGCCTTAGAGCTTCCCGAGGAACGCGGGCGAGCCCCCGCTTCCAAGATGAAAGGGAAAAGCCCAGCAATAGCGAGGTGTTGGGTTTGTTGCTTTACGACCCAGGGGCGGGCACTAATGGCCGGAATGTTGTTCCTAGGGAGGAAGGCAGGGGTGCCACTCCCGTCCACGCTTCCTAAAGCTGTTTATTGAATCCCGGGGAGGGGGAGGGGGACCCGACGTTGTCGGCTTTCGGAAAAGTCCTCACCTCCTCGTGCGTACACGCGCACTGTTTTCTCAGGAAATGACAATTAGGGTCTACGTTTGGTGAGAAGCTAGACCCCGAGAAATTGACGCGGGAAGGCTTCAGGAAGTTCTGAGGGCGACTCCATCCCTCTTTCCAGGTCGTGGAGCGCTCTCCCCGCCCCCGGTTTTACTTAGGCATTTAATCTCGCAGAGGCCGCTTTTGGCAGGGGGTTGTGCGCGCCGCGGTGGGGACACGACAGAAGCCAGAAATTATCCTCCCGACATCATGCCAAATCTTGTTACTGAGAATTAACCGCCGGGCGGGGGGCGGCGCGGGGGCGCTGCAGGACTCGCTCGCGGCGCGGGCAGCAGCGGAGTCGAGCCTTCCTTTCCGGGTCCCGCTGGGAAGCACGACCCCGGCAGCGAAGGCCGCCGAAGCCGCGGGGCCCTTCCCGCCCTCAACTCGGCCTTCCGCTGGGCCTTTGTTGCGGGCAGAGCGGCTCCCTGGAGTTCTCACCTCCGGGCCCCCAGAGCGCCCCACCCCCGCCTTCCACTCCCCTACCGGGCCTCGCGGGGGGGGGGGCCCCCCTCCCAAGGTTTCCCCCCCCCCCCCCGCGCTCCCCTCCCGCTGAGCAGCAGACCCGCTGGTGTCCGGGTCAAGTAGGGGGATCTTCCTTTTCCCTCGGACTCCAAAATGGCTCAGCAGGGCACCGCGAGGATCCGGTCTCTATTTAGAATTTAATATTGTGTTCATGGGGTTTTTGTTGTTTGTTTGTTTTTTTTTTTTTTTTTGCAACGGGTTCATTTTAATTGTCTTTAAAAAGCGCTACATATTTGAACACTGACTTTTTACGAAATTTTACGCCACAGGCACGCCGATCAGGCCCTGAAGGGGCCACAAGTGCGCACCGACCGCGGCGTCCGGGTAGCGGCCTGGGGCGCCAGGCACTCGGGGTGGGAGGTCAGCAGTCCCAGGCTCACTGCGTGGCCTCTCCCGGGGGAAAGGGTGTGTACTTCCTCCCGGGGGCAAAAGGGGCCTGTGTCCCGGTTTCTCGTTTGCTGAGCCGGCTGTAAGGCTCTAAAGACTCGCTCTCACCGGTACACCTGGAACGTGCGCCCTGTCCAGGGGGCGCCCCCAGCCCCGGCCGGCCCGGGCCGCGTTCATCTCCCGCGGCCCAGGAACCCGGCCCTGCCAGGCCCGCCGGCTGAGAGCTCTCTCGGCTCAGGAAGCGCCGACGCCTTTACCGGGGCTTGGACAGGATTTCTCTTGGAGGAGCCTCTGGGTCGGAGGCAGGTCTGGGCTAATTTCACTTTTGTGTCTGGGGTTGCGGAGAGTCCCTGGGCCACACCGCCCGCGCTCCGCCAGCCTTTGTTTCCCGGCCCGACCCCCCCCCCCCAACGCTCACGTGGTCGGTAAATAACCTTCAAATCCGGGGTGGGGGGGGGGATGCCCAAGGACAAAGGCTCGCTTTCTTGCACCTGACAGTAATCCCTGGTAGCGAAGCCCATAAATCCCGCAGGCGATTCACAAGGAAGGTGGTGTGGGCGGGCGCGTGTGCGCGTGTGTGTGTCCGTCCACGTGTGTGTGCCCGCGCCTGCGCGCCCTCACCTCGGAGGGGAGCCGAGCCTTCGGACTTAATGCATTTGAGCCAAGAGCAGCTGTAATAACGAACGCGAATCCCAGATTTTTGAGAGATTAATAATTTTTAAAAATCTTCTCCTCAACTCGGGAATTAGCCTTCAGTTGTGTGAATTTCAACAAATGAAATTTAAATTTTGTATTTATCCGATCCTCCCCAAGCACCCTAGATAATTTTTTTAAAATTTTAATGTTTGGTATTTTAAGTGTGCGGGGCATTTGGGACACGGTTTAATGAATACAATGTGAGGGCTACCCGATACGCGCTGTAAAGATGTTGAAACTTGTCTCCAATTAATGCGCGGGCTGGGGGTGGGAAACAATCAGTTTACACAGGAACCTTGTCAAACAGCTGGTCTATAAGGTAGATCTTGGAGAAAACAAAGGCATTTGGTCGGCCGACATTGTCTGAATGTCATTTCAAAGTTAATTTAATTAAGGAAGGCATATGTGCAGGAGTTGGGGTGGGATTGCCCAAGGAGAGATATTTTATTTATATTCAGCAGTAAACCTCCAAGGGGGGAAATATTTTAAAAATTCACTGTGACATGTAAATCCAACTTCTCTTTCATCAGACAGTCCTTAGACCGACCTTATTAGTCACTGGCAGGCCTGGCAAAAGCCCTGCTCTTGTTTAAGAATATTTCTTTCCAATTAGGAAGTTGTGTGATCTGGGAATTTAAAGCCCAGAGTCAGATCCCCAGGGAGAACTATCGCTTCTATTCTGGTTTCGATGCCAACCTCTGACTCACTGCCTTGTCCCAAAGTGCCTGAATAAAACCTGCCTGAAAACCCATTAATGAATTAATCAAGGTGGCATTGGAAAGAAAGGGTGTGTGGATTCCTGTTTCCTGAGCGGAGAAGGTACCTTGTTCCTTACTCTCACCGGGAACCAGAATGATCTGCGTTGCCTTGAACCGCTGGCTGGGCTTCCTAGACCAGCTGACTGCAGAGTTTCCCCTCGAGAATGCCCAAAAGGACTGGGGAGCTGTCTCCTCCAAGAAGAAAAGTGTGTGTCCACTGCGTGCTCTTAAGCAACACGTATAAATGGAATTGGGGAATGTGGGTCCTTCCCTGCCCACCTCTGTGCGTCAGGTCAGAGCTCAGAAACTGGAAGGTTCTTCAACATTTAGACTGAACATCAAGCAGTGTCAAAAACATAGCCTCGGGCGCCTGGGTGGCTCAGATGGTTAAGAGTCTGTCTTCAGGCAAGGTCATGAACCCAGAATCCTGGATTCCAGTCCCTCATCTGGCTCCCTGCTCAACAGGGAGTCGGCTGCTCCCTCTGCCCCTCCTCTTCCCCCTGCTTGTGCATTTTCTCTCTCTCTATGACAAATAAATAAATGACATCTTAAAAATAGCCTCAAGTTTTAGTCCTGACTTTGGCACATTGATTTTCTATGCATAATACTATAGCATTTGCTAATGATTTAAAATGCTAGGTTTCTAACCTTAGGGTCTCTGCAGAAAAGTTTTAATACATTGCTTGGTTCGCTACTTTATTTGAAAACTATTGGATCTAGGCTATGCCACTATCTAGCTTTGTGATCTTGGGCAAGACAGTCTCCCTGGTCTCAGTTTCTTCATCTGCAGATGAGGAGGTGGGCCAAGGCAGTTTTTAAGGTCTGGCCCCTTTCCCACCATGTGTGGAACTGAGTGGGAGAGCTCTCTGTCACAGCTACCTCCTTTCCCTCCCTAAAGCCAGGCAGGCTACAATGCCAGGGACCAATCCACAAGACAAGTAACGGGCTCTTTTGCTCCTGGAGAGCAAAGTTGGTAGTTTTTATTTGTATGTTTTGTGCTAATGTCCCAAGCAGCTGGATAAAACTTCAGCCTTTCAAAATCAAATTTTGGGAACAAATACTTCTGCAAATGGGAGATAAAAATGGGCTTGGCATTTTTGGGGGGACAGGGAGGGGTTGTCACCCCTCCCTTTGTGAATATTGCTTTGTTCATTTATTCAACAAACACATTCAACTCTGGGGTGGAAACAAATTTGTCCAAAACACTGACTGTGTCTTCAAAGAGTTAATCATGTAGTTGGGCTAGTCAGGGCGGGAATGTCACTGTATGTTACTGCAGGGCAGGATCTAATAAATGTCATTAGGGAAGAACGAACAAAATGCCAGGGAGATTCAGACAAGAAAGGGATTGCACTATGGTGTGGGATTAGGGAGATGGATGAAAAAGGCCAATTGGAATAAAATGCATTTCATCTACTTAAATGTTATCCTCGACTTCTCTTTTAGGTCCTTTTTCTTTTCTTTTCTTTTCTTTTTTTTAACTTTTATCCACCTCTGACATTGATTCCGTCCTTGTGCCATATATCTTTTCCTTTCATTTGTTAACCTCTCTCTTCCCCAGTGGGTTTGCCTGCTAAAAATAGATGAGCGATTGGTCTGCAGCTATGAGAGAGCCAAGATGATGCAAAAGCTCTCTAGAAAATCTATGTGGATAATGAGCCAACCTAGATTCGCGATGACCTAGGGCTGGGCCCACCTCTAACTAGTGCCAGTGACATCATCTCAAGCAAGCCGGTTGTTCTAGATCTTAATTTTACCATTTAAAAAACTAGGGAAAAAATTACATAATTATTATTTACTTGTTTTAGGACAAACAAACAAAAAAACCCATCTAAATCACCTAAGGATCCAGCCTTGGTGAATGTGTTTTCCGAACCAAACATTCAAGTACATGCTCAGGATTTTTGGACTTATAAATTATTTCTGTAAAAATTCTTCCCCAAGAAGTAAACATTAATCACATTTGTTTAAATAGTTTCTAAATCTTCTTTTACTAAAAGCGATAAAAACAGCCCCACACTGAGACTATCACAGAAAATCTGGGACTTTGGGGCATTCTTCATTGGAGAAACAGAAAAAAAAAAGTTAAAAAAAAAAAAAGGTTACAGAACACCCATGTTGTGCCTCTTCTTTGCCATCAGAGCCCCAGATCGTCATCATCCACTGACATCCACGGGTGCGTTCCACAGACAGTCCTCGACACAGTTCTTCCTGCCCTATAAGTGTAAGGACTGTGTGTCCTGCCTTTCAGACGTTCATGCTGCTCTTTGCTTCCACACTTGGCCTCCTTGAGGTTTTCTTTGTGTTAACAGTTGGCTAACTCTCATCACAGGAAATCTTTCCTGTGCCCTCTTAGGTTCATACCCAGGGCCTGCAAATTAAACTGACAAAGGTTAACAGGAGAAAAAGCATTTAATTTTAATTGATCCTAGTAATTTTTTTTTTAACATGCACAGGGGCTTCACAGAAAAGAAATGAAAACCAAAGAAGTGCTTAAACTTAAGGACTTATAATGCCATTTTAACAAAGGGCAATAAATTGTAGATCGATGACTGGACAAAGGAAAGGAGGATTGGGCTTCTAGGGCTGATAAATTATGGAAAGGCAACTAGGAAATATATGTGGGAAACTAAGGGTAGATAAAGGTTATTTTGTAAGGTTTATTTGTACAGATTCATCTTGGTGCCCTCTGCGTCCCTGATAAGGGTTGTTCTCTTCCTTCCATGGACGGGGAGGGAGACACCGGCACAAGAGAAATTTATTCTCTGCTTTTAGGCAGATGGGAAGGAGAGCAGAGAGCTCTTCTTGTGTCAATTTTTTTTTTTTAACTTGCCTTCAGCTCAAAACAATCTTTATGCCAAAGTGGGCTATTTTGCGATGGTACATCCCAATCCCCTCCATAACCATATCACAGCTTGACCAGGTGCTAAGAGAGGTATCAGAGTTCCAGCATGAGATTTTCTTGAGTGAGGAGCAGGACCCACTTAGCCAATCAGGGCCTTAGTCATTTAGAAACCCCAAGCGCTTATTTCTGAGTTTTCAGGTAGACGGAAGGGAAAGAGGCCAAGAACCCACAATTCATGGATGCAAAATATCCACCTAATTAAAATTTTAGCAAAAAGCAAAGGGCTTTGACACTGCCTGACATTGACCAGCTCACCTCTGTGGCAATAGTAATTTTCTGGAACTGGGGCCTGAAAGCCTCTCCCAGCCGGATGGGATACTCCGATTACCAGCCTTGCAAAGGAGCAAAAGGACTTCACTCTCTCCCTCCAGCTTCTCAGTGGGCGGTGGCTCAGAACGGCTCCTGCAGAATCACAGCCCCACCTGCCCACGCACCCCCAACATCCGCCTCGATTAGCCTGCACCACGAAGCTGGTCTTCCGACACTGTAAATTTCCCTCCATCTAATCTAACCTTCTGTGTGATCCAGTTCTTGTCTTAAAAAAAAAAAAATGATCTGGGCCATCTGGCATCAACATACAGAAGGAAAATAGCTAAATGTGCTCCATTCTTTTCCAGAGAAGAATTGTAGTCTCTCTCTACCTTTTCAGTTGGGATTAGCATAACAATTCCCAGGGCTTTGCTCACTGAGGGAAATACCCAGGGTCCTCTTCAAGCAGCGGTTAATTACATTCTGCTATTTATCCCATTTATTAGAGGTTAACTAATTTGCAGCCAGCCAACTCCATTTTTAATCTAATCTATTTCTCTTTCTCCCCAGACTCCCCTGTCCTGCATCCTCTCTGTCACACACACAGCCTTGAACTTCCCCCACCAAGGAAGGAAGTAACAAGGTCTGGCTTCTCTTCCGGTTGACCAGAAGGCCCTTTTGAAGGCCCGTCCGGTTGCCCCTGCTTTGTATCTAAGCTATATCCTCTCCAGGCCCGGGTTTTGTGTGGTATAGGGGGTAAAGACGCAGGCTTTGGAGCCAGAAAGATGTGGGTTTCCAGGCTAACCTGGCCATTTAGCAGCTGGGGATCTTCAGATAAGTTCTGACCTTCACTTTTCACATCTTTTCAGTGGGCGTGTTACTAACACCTAGACTGATCTGGGCAAGTGTCATTGCACAACTCTTACTCTCTTTGATTTAGAGAATTTTCTTTTTAAGAAGCGTGGCATGGTCTGCGAGGCAGCACTTCTGAAATACTCAACGGTCTCTCCATGGGGGTGCAATTGGCAAAACACCAGGAGTATTGGAAAGCACCGTGTTCCCTGTTGACAGGCCAGGCTACTGCGTCAGCCCAGCTGGTAAGCCCAGTGTTTGCCCAGTTGTTTGCCCAACGGCCAACGCACCCTGGATCATTTCTGCTGCTTCTTCCCTCTATCCTGGACGGCTCCGTGCCCCCTCCTCCCAGCCCCCTCGGTGCGTCTCCACTCACCCCCCACGCATCCACACACACATCTCCCTGTACCAGGGAGACCTGCTGGGACCACTTCAGTGGGAAAGGCAACCCTTCCCCCTTCTGATTAACTCCAACACTAGCTGCCTTTCATTCATTTCTTTCTCTCTCTTTTTTAATGCCTTTTTGTTCCAAACCTAAGGCTAGAATTTAGCGATTCATCCATTGCATACAACACCCAGGGCTCACTACAATACCCAACCCTCAGTTACCCCATCCTGCCCGCCCAGCTCCCCTCCAACAGCCCTCAGTCTGTTTCCTAGAGCACAGTGTCTCTTATGGTTAGCCTCCCTCTCAATCTGATTTTATTTTTCCTCCCCTTCCCCTCGGCTCATCTGTTTTGTTTCTTAAATTCCACATATGTTCACTCATTTATTCCTTACTGTTTTCTGCACAGTGCTTGTGTTTTCACCAACGTTATGTAAGACATTTCCTTGATAAAATGGTAGCCTCCAATTCCACAACTGGGCACACGATCTGTCATAATGGGATCAGGCTGCTCTAAGAAAATACCACAGACCAGGTGGCTTAAACAACAGACATTTATTTCTCAGGGCTCTGGAGGCTGGGGATTCCGTTCAAGACCAAGGTGCTGGGAGATCTGGGGTCTGTTGGGGACTCGCTCTCTGGTTTGCAGATGGCTGTCCTTTCACGACATCATCACATGGTACAGAGCAGAGAGGGAGGAAGCAGGCTCTTGCCGGGCTCTTCTTACAAGGGCACTAATCCCGTCCCCAAGTTCCCAAGGGCTCCTTCCTCATGACCTCGGCCCCTCCCAAAGCCTCACCTCCTAGTACCATCACCTTGGGGGCAGCGCTTCAGCATCTGAATTTTCAGGAGACACACATATTCAGTCTGTAGCAAGCTACCCACTTCTATACTGAGTTTTCGCTCTTTTCAAGAGCAGAATCAAGTCATCTTAGATCATTCCCGGCAAATTCACATTAAAACGTCCATGCATATTAGGTGCCTCGCCACACTGTGAGCTCTGTTCTTAAACCTTCGCGAAACTGCAGTCCTAAGCCCAGGCTCTGCCCGGCATACTCAGAACCGAGATCTGGGAATTATTAAATACTGTGACTGCTCAGAAAAAGGACCCAGAGTTTTTGTGTCTCCCCCTCCATCCCCACCTCCCTGCCCCCAGCCTCCCTGGGACATTTGCGCTCCTTCCTTTCTTCCGGGCACCCAGTAAGAGTCACCTGCTCAGCCACACTGTCACCGTCGATAGCTCTCTGACCACCATTCCCTGCACCTTTTTTTTTTACACTTTTTTTTAAAAGATTTTATTTATTTATTTGACAGAGACACAGCCAAGAGAGGAAACACAAGCAGGAGGAGTGAGAGAGGGAGAAGCAGGCCTCCCGCAGAGCAGGGATCCCGACACCCGGGGACCATACTCTGAGCCAAAGGCAGACGCCCAATGACTGAGCCACCCAGGCGTCCCCACCCCTGCACCTTTCTTGTGGTTCTGATGTTTGCAGCTGAGCCACGCAGGACCACAGCTCAGTTCTCTGGAGAGACCCAGCCAGACCCTTAGCCACCAGCTAGTCCCCTGGGCCAACTCCCTGGGCTCCTTGGCTCCAAGATGCTCCGGGCGCTTTCCAGTCCTGCCCCCATCAGGCCTGTGCTTCGAGGGAACTTCTGCCCCGACCAGCGGCTTCCGCTGGGCCAAGGGACATGAAGGCCTCACGGTGAAGCAGCTGATATGTGTGGATGGCCTGGCCTGCCAGAGCCCCGGCAAAAGGCCGCGCTTCCTGGCCTGAGGCAGAAACACCACGTATAATATTTTCCCCTTTCACAAGGGATATTTTTCAGGCTTGTAATGAAGTGTGGTCAGAATGTATTCGCTTCTAGAACATGAGGTCAGGCAGAGGTTTTTCCTTGTTCTGTTTTATACATGTGAACCCGAGTGGAGGCAACAAAGCACGCTGTTCAGTATTTTACACGAACGTCAGTGGATACAATCCTCGGGCAGACATTTTTGTGAGGTGGTTGTTGTTGGTTTAAAAGGAAAGGCAGGACGTTGGCCTGGGGACCTTTAGCAGTAACGTCACTGTCTTTGGGTTGGGGAAAACACAGAAATTGTTTTTAAATGGTTTTTAAATGGTTGGGGTGCCCACTTGGGAGTTACCAAGTTTGAAGAGTACCAGACTACAGGATGCTAAAAATATAGATTCTTTTGGTCTTACCGATGAAGGCCCTGGTTTCTGTGCTATCTCTCCAATCGACTGAAGAATCCAGAAAGATGGGGCAGACGGGTTTAAACCATCCCCGTAGGGCAGCTCTTCTCTCTATAGGGCAAAGGCCTTTTCTCTATAAGAAATTCCCCAGGACCTTGCATTTCAGGAGATGAAGTGTGTGTGTGAGTGTGTGTACGTGTGTGGGCGCGCACATGTATATGCAAGTGTTTGTGTATACAGATACATTGCATAAACGTGTGTGTAGACAAATTCTTTTTTCTTCTTGAAACACCCATTTCCAACCTCCCTCTCTATCTGGGCTCATTTTTGTGATAACCCCTTATTCCTTCCCCACCCTTGCAATTCAGCGGGGCTGTCTTCCCCTCCCTTGGTGTGTGTTAAACTCATGATAGGATATATTCAAATTAAGTGCTTGCAAAATTCAGAGACCTGTCTGGGTTTTCCCAGGTGTCAGTGCCCTATAAAGTTAGTTACCACTTTGGCAGGTGGGGAGCAGGGGCTGGGGGATGATTGCCCGGGCCGGGGCGGGGAGACAGTTGCAGAGGCGGAGAAATGCAGTTGCTCTTGCTGAGTTAGGCCAGGGGAAGAAGGGGGCCTGGCCTCCCCCCACCCACCCCCGCAGCCAGTGCCTCAAGTCAGCTTCTGCCTGCCATGAGGCAGGGTCCATGTCTGTCTCTCTGTCTCTCCCTCCTACACTATTCTAGTTCTGTTTTGAGAGGCCGAGCCTCCCTGCCTCCCTCTTGGATGGGACTCGATTCTAAACATAACTGTACCACATCGAATACCCTGTATGGGGTCTAGGAAACAGTGAGCTTGGGGACACAGGGACTTGTCTCAGTCCGCTGGGCCTGCTCTAACAAAGGGCCACAGACAGAGTGGCTTCAACAACAGGAATTTATTTTCTCCGTTCTGGAGTCCAGACATCCAAGCTCAAGGCGCCAGCAGGGGTAGTGTCTTCTGAGGCCTCTCTCTGACTCGTAGGGGCGGCTGGCTTCTCTCTGTGTCCTCATGATGGCCCTTCCTCCGTGTGTTTGTGTCCTACTTTCCTCTTCTTTTAAAGGCACCAGTCATGTTGGATTAGGGGCCACCCTTATGACTTTATTTTAACTTAATTACCTCTTAAAAACCCTATCTCCCAGTATATCCATCCCATTCTGAGAGACACTGGGAGTTAGGATTTTTAACATATGAAGTTTAGTGCCATCATAGAGCTGTTGTTAACTTTTCCTGGAAAGACCCCTGGTATCTTCAATGTCATTCTTCTAGATACTCTCCCCAGGAGGTAGTTCCATGTAGCTGAGAGACCTTAGGGTTCTAGAAGCTTCCCGAACTGGATTTGGACCCCAGATGGACTGTTTCTAGCTGTGTGCTCTTAGGTCGGTCACTGATTATTTCCGAGCTCTAGTTTCCTCTGCTGACAAGTGGGACAGGATACACACATACCTTAGGGTTCGCCCGAGGATTCAATGTGATGACATAAGAGAGCCTAGGATACTACCTGATTTGAGACCCAGTTGCCCTACCTTACCTCTTGCCTCATATGCTTCTCTGAGGCCCCCAAGGACCTGCCCTTCTAGAGAGCAGACAGACGTAGTTATTTCTGATCAGGTCAGCACTTGTCTGCTGGGTCAATAGCTTATGCCCTCCCCCCCACCCCCCCCATAATTCCTTAGAACCTCGAGGGAAGGATCTTGGTCTCCTGGTTCCCACTTGCATAACTGAGCCTGCTTGGTGCTCCAAGACCTTCCTTCCTGCAGCTCCTTCCCCCACCAGGAAGCCACTTCTCCAAGGGCACTTGCCCCAGGACAGGCGGTGGGAGGGCAGAGGTCTCCTAGTGGAGAGGCCAACGTGGCCACAGATGGAAATCCAAAAGCTCTAGCCTTGGATTGGGGCCAAGACCAATCCACCTGTACTAGTTGTCAGACTCCAGTAATTAGCAGTTTCCCAGGCTGTGGAAGGTGACCTCTGGCTTGTCGGGAGAGTCAGAAGCAATTGCTAAGAGCAGTTGAGGAGAGCAAAGGTGACAGGGAGAGTGCCAGATTCGTGGGGAGAGCTTGGCTGGCCTTGCTCTGGAAGGCATGGCATGGAGGCCGTCCCTGAAGACAGGGAAGGAGTTTCTCAATCGGAAGGAGGCTTGCAGGGTTGCTGGAATCAGGACCTTCCAAGGGCCACCCCCATGTCCCTCCTACGCTCTCTCCTGCTTGGTCCTGGTCTGGGCTCTGGTGGGCAGCGCCTTCTGGCAGAGGAACCACAAGAGCAAAGAGGTCAGCCAGGGGAAGGGGGCTGCCTGGGAGCGAGCTGGTCCCTCGCTGTTGTTATTCTCTCCTGCCTCTCTTCTGCCTCTGCCCGCCCTTCTAAGCCTGGTTCCCATCTTCTCCAGGAGGTGCCAAAAGGGGAAGAGG
Source organism: Taxidea taxus jeffersonii (assembly GCA_003697995.1). Classification (NCBI taxonomy): domain Eukaryota; kingdom Metazoa; phylum Chordata; class Mammalia; order Carnivora; family Mustelidae; genus Taxidea; species Taxidea taxus. The sequence continues at coordinate 16,976 of RCUC01140385.1, forward strand.
GGACCAAGAAGCAAGGACGATTTGCTTGGTAGGGTTAGCAGCTATGGGAGAGTTAGTTGGGTATTGTGTCTGTGGAAGTACCCCCTTGCTTCCCGATGCAGCAGAACACAGACAGAGGTTAAATAAGCACTGGCCATTAGTCCACAGCCCCGGCATCTGCCTGGAGCGTTGCTGGGGATCAGGGAGGGAAATGTGGCATAGGAAGAGGAATTCCCAGCCCTCACAGCATATCCATGAAGATGTAGGTGTCTCTTAGTCCCAGTGTCTCCCACCCAGCCTAGCCGTGTGTCCACAGCCCTTTCTCCCCACTGCCCCTCGATTAACCTTCTTAAACACAGCTCTGATCATATTTCCTGATTCCAAATGTCTCATGACTCTGTTGCTGGCCACGATCAAGGGGTCTCCAGTGAGATGTCTACCTCCTCTCCCAACGTCTTCAACCCTTTGTCTTGAGTCACCCTTTGCTCTGTGTCTTTCTCGGATGTACTCTGTATTTTCTTTCCCAAGTGCTTTGGCTCACACCATTCTCTCTGCCCCAGATGCCCTTCTCCCAGAGCTCTGGGGATAGCTGAAGGAAGATCTTGCCCCACTCTGAGCATGCACAGATGCATTTGCCCCTGTGTGCTTCCCAGTGCACTCCCACTGGGGCCTCATGCAACCCATCGTGGACCAGTCTGAGAATTAACCCACACCCGAATGATACAAAACCAGAACAGTAACCCACCTGAAGAGAGACTTCAAACTTCACTTTTGAATCAACTGGAAATTTGGGCAAAACTTCTTGTGACATTATGTCTGCCTCTTTCACTTTCAGTTCAGGGAGACTCACTGATCTTTCTTTCTTTCTTTTTTTTGTCCCCCCCAAATTTTATTTATTTATTTGGCAGAGAGAGACACAGGGAGAGAGGGAACACAAGCAGGGGGAGTGGGAGAGGGAGAAGCAGGCTTCCCACTGAGCACGTAGCCTGATCCGGGGCTGGATCCCAGGACCCTGGGATCATGACCTGAGCCAAGGGCAGATGTCCAGCCGACTTAACCACCCAGGCGCTCCCTCACAGACCTTTCTTAGAGGATGAGACTCTCTTTGTCTGGCTAACGATAAATTCATGTCTGTACATTTAGACTACTCTGGCTGGCTGTCTTTCTTCTATGTCACGACTGAATGCTATGTTTTCTTGATTTTTTTCCGGCCGGAACAATCCTCTTTCCTCCGGAACTCTTTCAGCACTCCCTCATTTTTTATTCATTCAGTTAACAAGGATCCAGGCATTGTTATTTTAACTGGCACTGTTCTTTGTGGTGGGCTACGCGGTGGGCAAAACAGACAAATAGATTGTGATGGAAATCCCTAACCTTGTGGAGCTTAGATCATCTAGGGTAGAGACAGACAATAAACACCAAAAAGTAACATATAAAGGATGCCAGATGTTGACGGAAAAAAATAAAGCAGGGATAACGATGTGCAGTGTGGGAGTATGGTAAAAATTGTAAATAAGAAGGTTTTGTAAATTTGACATAAGCTGGTTTAGATATGCTCAGTTCTTAGGTTCTTTTTGGTAGATGATGGTGGTCACTAAGGAGTTTGAGATAGCTGAGGGTTTGACGCTCCCCCATAATGTCGCCTTCAGGGAATAACCAAAAACACATCTCAAAACAGATTCTGCTTATGACATCTATTAACCAAATAATTGTTAGCAAAGCAGGCCTGAAATCATTCGTAAAACCTGTTCTGAGTTCCCAGTGACCTTTCTGCATCTCCAAAATTCTGTGCCCTCTATTTGAAGGATCATGAACCACAAATTGTTCCAAACCAATGTCTGGATATGGGACGGAGTAGACAATAAGTCTCTTCCATTATGTGCCATTTGCAAGCCTTTCTGGGTTCTTACACCCTATTTATGTCAGACTAGGTTTTATCTCTAAGTCCCTAAATGATTGTAACCAACTATTGGAGTCAATCAACAGAGATGATTTTAATGTCATCTAAGAAAGCCAGGTCTTCCTTCCACCATGCTAAGTAACAGATTTGTGGTTTCACCAATAAAGACCTTTAAAAAAATTATCGTGCTAATTAACAGTGTTGGTTATTGCTTGAGTAGGGACAACAGAAACTCTGGGAGCAGTGCCTTGGAGTGTGGCCTTTTCCAGTGGAATGCCAGCTGAGAATTCCAGAACTGTGCCTTCTCAATTATGCATGAACTGACCATCTCTAGAATTAAAACGTAAATGAACGGACAATACGTAATACACTACTGATCGTATTGAAGTATTTTAAAGTAAATTACAAGTATCATAACAGGTGTTAAGGGAAGACCTCCCTGGGAAAGTGGCCTTTTGAAGCAAAGTGTGCCTGACCTGCTTGACGAAGAGTGTGGCTGAAGGTGAGTCAAGGAGGGAGGGAGAGAGCTGTCAGTAGCTGGCGACGACAGAAAGGTAATAGGGACACATCATGTGGAGCCTCGTGGGCCATTGTAAGTGACATGGGAGCCACTGGAGAGTTTTGCACAGAGCAGGGACAGGATCTGGCTCAGGTATTCACAGGATCGATCAGGTCATCTTGTTGAAATAAACCGATGGGGACAAAGGCCACAACAAGGTGACCAGTTAGGGACCTACTGGAATAGGCCAGGTGAGACTGGTCGGAGCTGTGAGAAGTGGCTGGATGCTGCAGACACAGGGTTAGGTGACAGATCTGAGATGGGGTGTGAGAGAAAGAAAGAATTCCAAGTCCACTCAAGGTGTTAAAGTTAAGCACCCTGCAGGTTGGATGAGGGGGAAGATGGAGAGGGAAACTGAGGGGAAGAAGGTGTGGGGGAGGGGCGCCTGGGGGCTCAGTCGGTTCGGCTTCTGCCTTGGGCTCAGAGCATGATCCCGGGGTCCTGGGATCGAGTGCCACATGGGGTTCCCTGCTCAGCGGGAAGCCTTCTTCTCCCTCCCACACTCCCCCTGCTGATGTCTCTATCAAAATAAATGAATAAAATCTTTTTTAAAAAGAGGTGTTGGGGGACGCCTGGGTGGCTCAGTTGGTTAAGCAGCTGCCTTCGGCTCAGGTCATGATCCCAGCATCCGGGGATCGAGTCCCGAATCGGGCTCCTTGCTCAGCACGGAGCCTGCTTCTCCCTCTGCCTCTGCCTGCCTCTCTGTCTGCCTGTGCTCTCTCTCTCTAACAAATAAATAAATAAAATCTTTTAAAAAAAATAAAAAGAGGTGTTGGGGAGGTAGGTCAGAAGTTCAGTTTACCAAGTTTGAAAGGTGGACTGGTGATGTGGAGTATACAGTTGGAGGCAGGAGACTTATGTACAAGGGAGACTGATAGGCACAAGTTCTAAATACGGAAGCAATCGACATAGAGATGTTGCTTAAAGCCATGAGTCTGGACAAGGTGACCCAGAGAGTGAGGTAGAAAGTAGATTTTTTAAAAAAGAGAAGAGGTCCTGGGATCGAGCTCTAAGACTTTCCAGCATTATGAGGTCAGGAAGGCAAGGAGGAAAGAGCTAAGTCTGAGAAGGAGTCACCAAGGAGACGGGAGGAACACAAGGAGACTGTGTGTCCTCCCAGGGAGCCAGGGGAAGAAAGTGAGCAGAGAGGAGGTGGTGACCCCCTGTGAAGCTGAGGACAGAGACAAGGCATTTCACAACACTCTCTGGTGCCCTTGGGAGAACCCCTCCTTTGGCTGGAGTGGATGTGAGAGAATGGGAGGAGCAAAATTGAGTGAGTATAAACCACCTTCTAATAAGTATTGTTGAAAACAACAAGAGAAGAATGGGGGGTAAATCCCCTTAGGGTACTATTTATACTAGGTCAATGCCATATTTCCCGATCATCTAACGCGTGCTAGGGATGGGTGCCAATGAACAAGGCTGGAACCGTGTTTCCCCCTGGGAACCCCCACCTAGCGGAGAAAACTCCACGAACAGCCGCAGGCATCCCAGAGAAGGATTGCGCCAAGTTCGATGGGGACAGGCAAATGCAGAGATGAACAGGAAAGAAGTTCCAGGGAGTAACGTCCGACCTGGCCTTGAAGGAAGGACGGTGGTTGCAGGTAGCTTCGGGGAAGCAAGTTGTTCTCCGCAGAAGGGAGACTGTGGTCCAGGCATGAGGATGAGACGCTTGGAATGTGTGCAGGGGCACAGATGGTGGGAGCTGAGTCCGTTCGGGCTGTAGGCCGCAACGATTGTGGCCTCATGTAGAATCTGAACTTGTATTCGGTACACCATAGGAAACACCATTTTTAACTCTTCAGGTGAATGGATCTAATTTTGTATTTTGTTAGATACCGCTGGAGTTTTCGTACTAGAGACTGGAGGCAGAGAGACCTATGAGGACTTTTTGCAACGGTCCAGGCAAGAAACAGAGGGGCCCGGATGAAGGCAATGCCATGAGGGGGTTCAGGAGGGGAAGGACATGATGAAAGCCACAGGACCCAGTGACAGGCTGACATGGGGTCTAGGGGAAAGGGAAGCACAAGAGGGAGGCAAGGCTCAAAGGTTTCTGGTTGGAACTCAGCCGATGGCTTGATTAATCTTTTTGTGTCCACAGGACTAAACATGCAATAGAGTCACCAAAAGGCTTGGTTGTTTGAATTTAAATATGGCGGCCCTAAAAGACAGTTCTGAAACAAGTTTCTAAGAAATCTGTCTCTGCACCACCCCCCACAATGTCCCAGTTCATGTTGACTGGGGTCCAGGGCGATGGCATCCACGGGAGACGCCTTGCCCGGAGCTGGGCGCTCAGCCTCAGATAACCTCGTGGAGGGACAGAAACAATATGGGGTCACAAGGACACTATGTGATGGAAAGCATGTACCTCTCGGGACTGTGATGACCATGCTCTGGGAGTGTGGAGAAGAGAGAGACCCTGGTGAGACTTCTGGGTAGGCCCTGCAGGGTAGGGGGGATGAGGGGCGTCGTCATAGTGATTACGAATCTGTATGGAGCATTCAGTACCTGTCGGGGGTACGGTGAGGCATGCGGAGTTTGGGGCACTTCTTGAAGTTCCTGGATAGGAACCTGGGAGCGGCAGAACCACAGGCGTGACCCAGGCGTCTGGCTCCAGACCCTTGCTCTGGATCCCCCTCCCGACAGCTCCGGGCAGAGGGGAACAGATGGCACCTAGGGTGGCTCAGGAGCGAGTTTGGGGTGCAACGAACCCCCCCCACCCCGAGGAGCCGTGCTGCACAAAGCAGGGGGCGCCCTTTGCTCTGCTATTGGAGGGGCAGCTCTGACCCGCAGCTCTCCTTACCCCCGGACAGCTGGGGGCCAAGGGGAGGTCCTTCTCAGCCACAGAAACCATGGGGAGAAGCAGGAGAGAAGGAAGCTGAGAGGGGCTGCAGTTTGGGCCCACAATCCCCAGACCCCCCAAAACAGCAGGATGGGGGTGCGGAGGGAGGGGGATCACTGATAACGGGCTCAGACAACAGGCCCGGGGCAGGAGGCCAGGAAGGACTTGGCACCTGTCAGAGGGGCCCCCCCAATACAAGTGGCTCAGTCCTCAGTGACTCCTCCCCGGGCTGCGGCAGGGGGGGGTGGGGGTGGGGGGGGAGGGTGAGATGGGTCCCCGTCAGCTCCCCAGCGGCCTGAGCGAAGAGGAGAGCTGATCTCCCGAGCTGAGTGAATGAAGCTTCTTGGAGCAGCCCATTTCCTCCCTCCTTTTCATCCCATCCTCTGGAGCTGAAGGAAGAAAAGAAGCCCAAGAAGAGTGCCATGTGGGAGAGCGCACAGTGCAGGCCTTTGATGCCCCCCCTTCTGCCTTACATAACCCTCCTGGTCTCCTCCCAGCCCTCCTCTACTGTGGCCTCCTGTGTGTCTGTGCAGGCGCTTCTGCTGTAAGAATGGCCCGAGGGGCCACGGACCCATGTCACGGCCTCTTGCGTGCAGCGCTGAAGGCGGGAGCCCTTCACTGACCCCCAAACCTTAGCACTGCAGCCCCTCGGCCCCCTCCAGGGGCCAGCCCCAGACTTTCCAGCTCCTCCCACACACAGGCCCTGCTCCCGTTGGGGGGGGGTGGGGGAGGAGATCCCAGGCTAGCTTTGCAAAGAAGGCAGAGCAGGGTCAGTGCTCCCCATTCAAGGTACAATCCGTCATGATTCCCAAGTGGGCCAGGGGCGGCTCTAGGCCGTGGAGGTAAAGCTGTAAACGAAGCAAACAGGAAACTCTGCCGTCCAGGAGTTCACGGTCTAGTGCATGAGTGAGTGACGTTAGCCCGGTTCTGAAGAATTCCAGCCTTCAGCTGATGCGACCCCGATGGGCATCCATCATCCTGTGTCCCATGTCCCCAGCCCGGCCTCCTCCCCCAGCCTGGTCCTGCCTCCTGCTCCCGGTCGCTCTGGAGTTCACGTGCAGATCGCAGGGCAAGGCTGAGACGTCATGTCATTCAGGTTCATGAGCCTCGCTCCCATCTCGGCCCCCAGAAGGCACAACTTTGCCGAATGCACACTTCTGGGGCAAGGCTTTCGAGGGAAGACATGAAGTCTCGATGGGCCAGATGGAGACAGAGGTGACTCACTTGGGCCATCCCAGGGATCGCTCAGAGAAAACTCTCCCTCCATTTGAACTTAGGTTGGTCCGAAGTGGGGGTCCTGGGAAACTCACATTTGCGAGCCTAACTTGGCCAGCAGATTTGGAGAAACGTTGGAGAAAACCTTCTGGAATGCACGACATTGACTTCCTCTGCTTACTATTTGAGAGGCAAGCCAGGGAGACGGCGGGGGCGGGGGGGGGGGAGGACTTGAGGGAAGGGGCAGGTAGCCACGGTGCCATGATAGCCCACAACACCCCCATCATCTGGAAAACGCCCTGCATGGTGTCTGGTAAGGACACAGCCACCCACTGAGCGCAGCAGAACTCGGCCGGGTACTCCATCTACAGGATGTTCCTTCTTGTGGCCCCAGCACCATGCTTTTCCTTCGGGGAAAGGTGCTTTCCCTCCATTTTGGTGGGCCTGTCAATCAGGCTGCCCTCCTGTAATGGACCCACCCAGGAGGGGGGCCTCTCCGCCTCTTTCTCCCCAGCAGGCATGAGATCACCTGGCATGGATCTGTCTCAGTGGGCCCATTGACATGAGTCTGCTACTCAGATCACGGGTGGCTCTGATTCCTGTCCTTTTCAAGATTGATGACTCAATTCTGGAAATTACCCCATGTCTGTCTGACACATCCATGTTCTTGCCGGGATTACCCAGAGTTCTTTTCTGTTGCTGGCAACTTTAGACCCCGAAGGGATGAGAAAGTTAGTCTGTGGCTGATTGCTGGACCTGATCCTGCACAGAGATAGGGGGCACAAGGCCGGACAGGCTTACAGGGACCTCTGACCTGCTTCACCCGTGATAGAGAAGCCCTGGCGAGAGGCGGGCTCTGCCACCGGAGCACTGAGCTGTCCTGTGATGTCTGTCAAGTAGCTGGCCTGTCCCCACTCCTCTGCTGTGTGGTCAATGTTGCCAGGAAGAAGCCTCCTTCATATTTTGGATGGCAGTTTCTAGAATGTTCTCTTTACTTTGCCTGAGTCTGGAGTGGAGGGCAGGTAGGGCTTCTCAGCATTTGCCTGCATCTAGCCTGGCCTCCCAGGTCTGACTCCTTACTAGGTCAGACTCCAGCTTGGCTTCTCCCTCCTGGCCCTCCCGCTCTCCTCCAGACCAGCTCATCCTGGAGCGAGGTCAGTGCTGGAGAGAGAACATAAGGCAGAGAGGAAAGAACCAGATCTTTAAGCCTGACAAACCCAGCTGCAGCATGTGGTCGGCCTTGGCCCATGCCTGCATCTCTCATGGAGGCCCCTCGTGAGTGTTCAATGAATGGTGGTTCTCTAAAGAACCTGTTCCTAAGGAGGGTGGGCTATCCAGGGTGTTCTTTTTCCTCTGGATTTTCATATCCCCCATCTCTGTACCTCCCTGGCTGCCGCACTCACCATTTTGGTTTTAAATCTCCTGCCCCGGGGTGGGAGGAAGTAAGAACTGTCCTTCAATGTGTTTAAGTCCAGTCTGGAAGACCATCTGTTTTAAGGAGATCCAAGTTCAAGATGGGAAGGTGAGCCACATGAATTCTAAGTTCCCTGCATTGTACACATCTCATGTTTTGAAACTATGAATACAGGGAAAAGGCTTAATTAGTATCAGTGTTTGCTGCATGTGATATGCATTGTACACTTCTCATGTTTTGAAACTATGAATTCTAAGTTCCCTTCCAACTTAGGATTTGACTATTCTATACCCATTTCTTGCTTTTGAACTTCTAAAAGAATTTTATTTTTTAAAAGATTTTATTTTTATTTATTTGAGAGAGGGAGAGACAGAGCATGAACAGGGGGAGGGGCAGAAGGAGAAGCAAACTCTCTGCTGAGCAGGGAGCCCAACATGGGGCTCCATCCCAGGACCCTGAGATCATGACCTGAGCCGAAGGCAGACACTTAACAGACTGAGCCACCCAGACACTTCTACAAGATTTGTTATTGCAAATTTTTCAGGCATTTGGAAACATACAGAAATAATACAGGAACCAACAAACACATGTAAGGAACACCTAATTGTCATAGTTTAACTTTCTTTTCTGGATCCAAATAAACCCTGTGCAGTTTTATTTCTTTTTTTTTAAATTAAATATTTATCGAGGCTTAATTTACATATAAGAAGGTACACAGATTTTCAATGTACAGTGTGGTAAGTTTTGACTACTGTGTCACCATCACCGGGGACAGGACAAGATAGAGAATTTTCTATCATGTTTCTTTTCCAGTCAATGCCCCCTGCCAGAGGCAACCACTGTCCCAATTTTTCTCACAATGGATTAGTTTTGCCTGTTCTAGAACTTTATATAAATAGAATCGTACAGAGTGAAGTCTTTAATGCCTGGCCCCTTTTGCTCATCATCATGGTTCTGGGATTCTTCCATGATGCTGCAAATAAGCGTAGCTTATTCCTTTTTATTTCTGAGTAATATTCCATTGGGTGAATATAACACAATTTATATATTCACCTGATAATAGACCTTTGGATGACATATTTACCCAAGATGAATGAAAACATATGACTATAAAAAGAACTGTATAAATATATTCATAGCAGCTTTTCTCCTGATGGCCCCAAACTGGAAACAACCCAAATGGGCATTCTATTTTTAAATGAGCATCTCCTCTCCTAGACAATGAGGACAGGATGCTTACCTAATTCATCTGCATACCCTTACAGCATTTTGAACATGGTAGATGAATCAATAAGTCCTTGTGGAATGAATGAAAGTCACAGAAGGATAAAGAGTTCTTCAGGCCCAGTTCAAGAGGTGAGGTGTGAGGACTTGCCCAGGTCGGCTCACCAGGACTCAGACAGAACAAATGTAGGTATTCATTCATACCAGAGAATCACTGCTAAGCACAGAGCCTAGCACAGGGTAAGTGCTCAGAATACACACATTGAATGAATGAAAAGGAGGGCACAGGCTGTCAGATGTTGAAATCACTGGGTCTCCTTGCTTCTGGGTCACCCTAGCTTTCGCATCTTCCCTGCTTCCTGGAAAGACACCCTTCTAGGGGACAAGGTCAAAGGGACAGTATCAAACGGGGAAAAGGTTTAGGAGAGGGGTCTGGAGATAAGGATGAGGAGGTTGAGAGTTTCCAGAGAAAGGTGAGATTAGATTGCGTTCTCCCTCTTGCCCCTGACCCCGCTCCTTACCTCTTTTATTCTTATAGGCTGGTAGACCCAAGCATAGGACTCCTCCCTTTAGAATCAAGAAACTCAACTGGAGAGCCCCAGGGAACCCACCAGGTCTCGGGAGTGCTGCCTCTCTTGCTTCCCATTGCTGCCTCAGGCTGGCGCTTTCCGATCTTCGATCTTCATAAAGGCATCAAACAAAGCCAGATGATGGAGAGCTTTCCATGAACCACGGTCAGGGGTTCTGACACTCAGCAACTCAGCAACTCAGGAAACCAGACACTTGGCTCTGGATTGGTAGCTGATTTTACGAGGAATAGGAAATGTCTCTCAGTGTGTTTGTTGCAATGCAGGGATACACAGATTTCCTTAAATGACAAGTATGAAAACCTTCAAGTCCTCCTAGGCGATACATAAAGGTCTCACGAGTAGTGTGGAGAAGAGGAGGTTTGCTGGGCACTCTGTCTCCAGTGTGACTCTTAATCATAAAAGGAGTTGTATAGAAGGATCTAGAGATTGTTGTCTGTGATGCTCCAGCTCTAGCACTTGGCCTGGAACCCATAGGCACTTGAGTTTCTGGTAAGTGGTAGAATGCAGGAAGAATATGAGGGTTCCTCTGTTCTTCTGGTTCTATTTCTAGGTGTTCATAGGAACTCAGGTCAGCCTGTCTCCTCACCTTATAGTAGGAACGCTGAGTTAGGCTCTCTCTAAGGCCCCCTTTCCAGCTCTGAGACCTATGCTTCCAGCATGACAAGCTCAGGGGTGATCTGTCGGCCTCACCACTATAACCACATTCAGGGGAAATGCTCACAGCGTCTCTCTCGACAAGCCCGGGTGTTTTAAAGACCACAACTCACTGTTCATTCCCACCGAGGTAAGCTTCCTACTCACAGTGTTTTCTTTTTTGGGGCTCCAATTCGGAAATGCTTTCAGTCAACTGTCAGTGCGGACGGAAAGAAATCTGGAAGGTTTTCTGCTTTACAGCCTTGTTGATAATACGCACAAACAAAGCCCCAACTGCCTTCAGAGGATGGTAGAAAGATAGGAAATTCTCATCCTTTCGGGTCTAAAAATAAGTATTTGTTGATGATCTGGACAATCTGATTGCTGGAAACAGCAGCAGCCTGGAATCTTTATCACATGAAAGAGAAGAGTGTGTTTCCCCGGCCGGGCCCAGGGACACCAGAGTTAAAATAAATCTGACCTTTTGAAAGGAACACTCAGAAACTTGTATCCGTGGTTTCCACTCCAAGTCCCTCCCGTTCATGGGCCTAAGTACTGAATTTTACATGAGATACTCTAAGTACATACCTCAGGCTGAACATCCTTTATTTCCTGTTAGGGCTTAAAGTGGATTATATATTCAGCCTGACCTTTAAAGAACTTAGGACTCGAGGAGGATTTCTAAGGATTCACTTAATGGAAGATGCTAAAGATTAAAATAGCTCAGTCAATAAAGAGGATTTTTCCCCCTACTTTGTTGACCGACAGAGCTCTTGGTCTCAAATGGTTCTCTGTGCTCACTTAGACCTTCCCCCATTTTTAAAGAGGTAGCTGGCCTGTGGGGCTTTGGTGGAGAAGGACCTGGGCCTACATTCTGGCCTTGTCCCCTCAGTCTTCGTGGGATAGCTGCAGACAGCCCCTAAGCCAGTCTGACCCTTCAGCATGTGATAGCATGTGACAGCATGTGACAGGGACCACCTGCCAGAGATGGGCGGGGGAGGGGGGTCCTCTGAGACCAGAGACAAGTGAGTTGAAGTCCCTTTCCCTAAGCGGCGTTCCAAGTGACAGCGAAAGCCCACCTTAGGCTAAATTCTGCTAAGCGTACAGATGTCTATTAGCACGCTAGTACGGTTGTATAACCTGCTCAGCCAACCTATTTTCTAGGGGTCTGGAAAGGACCTTGCACGGAAGGTTTGCTCAGGGGCTTGGGGCCTGCCTTCTGGTAGCTCTGCAGGGAACCGGAGGGACTCGGGACTAGTGGGGAGGTCTTTGGCATTAAATTGCTGGATTTGCCCACTTTTTAAGCCTCATTTATGCAATGGTCCTGAAGGCTGGGTCATCTTTCTAACCAGTGACCTATTTTAGAATCCGCCATCTATTCACGTCACCAATAGGAATATTTCTAACATCCCTGATGCTAATCAATAATCTCTTTTTTTTTTTTTTTTCTAGAGAGCAAGCACAGGCAGACAGAGAGGCAGGCAGAGGCAGAGGGAGAAGCAGGCTCCCTGCAGAGCAAGGAGCCCGATGCGGGACTTGATCCCAGGATGCTGGGATCATGACCTGAGCCGAAGGCAGCTGCTTAACCAACTGAGCCACCCAGGTGTCCCAATAATCTCTTTAGTGTACAGTGACATACCAGGATTTAAATGGTAAGGCACTGCCTCTGAGGTGTTCGTTCTTGATTAGGGTACTCTGTCGGTCAACCACTTCTGATTTGAACTCCAATACTCGCTAGGAGCGCCCACGGTATAGACGAGAGGTATCTTTTTTAATTTTTTTTTAAGATTTTATTTATTTATTTATTTGACACAGGGAGAGATACAGCGAGAGAGGGAACACAAGCAGGAGGAGCGGGAGAGGGACGAGGGAGAGGCAGGCTCCCCGCTGAGCTGGAAGCTGGATGTGGGACTCGATCCCAGGACCCTGGGGTCGTGACCCAAGCCGAAGGCAGACACCTAATGACTGAGCCACCCAGGTCCCCCCAGATGAGAGGTATCTTGTCCAAGGATCACACTGTTTCTACTGACGTGTTTATAAATTACCCTACAAGCCCTACAGCAGTGATCACGGGCAAGTTACTATCCTCTCCAAGGCTCAGCTTCCTCATCTGTTAAATGAGGATGACAATACCCTCTAAGGGTTTGTTGTGAGGATGAGAGGAGATTAAAGTGTATAGAATAAGCAAAAGTATGTGTGTGTGTGTGTGTGTGTGTGTGTGTGCGCGCGCGCGTGTGCATTTGCAGGGATAGAGAGCTTCTAAACACTCGTCCCTTTACACTCGCCTCTTGAGGAATCCAAAGGATGAAAAGGGAGCACTTTAACTGGGTAGAAAAAGAAAGAAGAGGTACCGAATATGGGGAGCTGTGGGCAACTGGGGATGTTCCTTAAGTTGTAAAGAAAAGAAAAGCAAGTCAAAGTCACACTCCCACCCTTCTTCCAGAAATGTGCCCTTGTAGAAAATAACATAAAAAGAGAAATTCAAAGAAGAGAGAGACCAAGAAGTTTTCGTCGAAGATGTTTCCCTAGAAGTTTTTCATCAAAGATGCTCCAGATGCCCATGACTTAAGAGCCACCTAAGATGCCATTACCTGGGAAAGATCTTATTTGATGAGGTGCACGCTTGTTCAGGAGAGAAAGCACCGCCCCCTCTGGGGAAGGAGCCACGCCCACTGTTCATCGCGCCCCGCCCCATCCCCCCGCCAAGGGACGGTGGGTGCAGTCCAGCCTTCTCCGTCCTATGGACAGAATGGCCAGTGAGGGAGACTGAAATGGTAAAGGGGATGAGGGAACAGACCAGCTGAGAAAACTAGAACCTGGACAAGGGGAAAACAGAAGCTAGGAGGACCCAGGGTGTTCAGATGTGACGGGTGAGTGTAGAACTCACTCAGGCGTCTGAGCTGCGCCTTCAGAATGGCCAGCCCTCCTTGCTCCCAGCAGGCAGCTTGAGGCTCAAGTGGAAAAGGGTCTTTCTGAAATGAACAAAAGGTTCACCATCTGATTCAAGCAAGTTAACATGACGCTGGGACCTGGAACTTGGGTCAACTTACCTCAACATAAGTGGCACTCTGTTAACCCGCTCCTAAACCAGCCATGGGCCTATGACCCATTCTCCGTGGCTTGGGAGAAAAGGTCCAAGTATTTCGGAGCCAGCCAAATAGATCTTCAGTGGAGATCCTCACTGGATTAGTAAGGGTGGCTGGAAAATTTTGGGATTATTACCTTTGAAGCTACCAAGAAACCTGGCCCTGGGGTCATTATGAAATATCCTTCCTCCTAATACTTACAAACAGAACCTTGAACTTCTGCTCTTGGATGGATCCTGAGTCTGTTCTCTTACCTTTTGGGGTTATCACTGTGACACCACCAAGGATGTCATAACACTTCGCGGATCTTGGATTCACAACTTAGCTTGACCACCTGTTACGCTGTGTAATCTTGGGGAAGGCACTTAACTTTTCTGAGCTTTGGGCTTTTCCTGTAAAAATAGGGATAATAGAACTCGGATCATGGGATTGGAGCCTTTGGTGGTGGGCTTTCCATTGTCCAAGTTTGTTCAAGTACAATTTTTTTTAAAAGCTAAGTTTTTAAATTTTGATAAGAAAAAGTCAAGATTGTGTCAGCCAGCTGCATGCGGCCTTGGGTCAGGACAGTCATTTGGGGAGGAAGCCGTGTTTCCTCAGGTGGCGTGTGGGGACAGGAAGTGGAAATAGCAGGAGAGGAAATAGGGAGTATTTAACAGCTGGAGCCTCAGAGCCCTGCCATCTCCTCCCCGCCTCTCCCCCACCTCCAGGGCCCCCTCTGACTTAATCAAGGTGAAGGCCTCTCTGTTGGCATGTCCTTGAGCAACAGTGTGGACAAGTCCCTCACCTCATCATTGCTTGCCTTGCTTCAGAAAGATAATCTTGCCTGTTTCAGAGGCTGTGGAGGGCAATCCCCTTCCCCTCTTTCCCTCCTTGCTGGTGGAACCATCCAGACTTCTGTGAGCTGATGGAGCTAATCCTCTCACACTGGCCCCCAGGTGTGCTCCCATGGGCACAGACCACTTTTTTGTCCCCTCTCTCTTGCCTCCTTTCTCGTTGACTTGGGGGCTTTCGAAGCTCCAGGATTTCAGCATCCTGGGTCTAGCCCTGAGTCTTTGCTCTTCAGGAGAACGGAGAAAACTCCCAACCCCGCTCGGACACTCAGGCCTGTGTTCCTGCTCCTTCCCTATCATCCTTCTGCTCCGGGCCTCCCTCCCGTGCCCATCCTTCACCCGCTGGGAGAGGTTTTATCTGCCTGTCCGGGTCTCTGCCTGGGAAATGACAGAAACCATTACATGCCACCACAGGGAGAGTCTGGGTTTAAACTGCTGGGGGTGGACAGGAGGAAGCAAAGGAAGACGATGTCCTCGTCAAATGTCACAAGGCATCAGTTTCTCCTTTTCTGTTTGTTTTACCTCTAATAAAGCTTGGTTTTATCCAGTCTTATGGAAGCCAGAATCTTCTGATTCTCTTTTTTATCACTCTGAACTTGACCCCAGGAAACATCCAAATTCAGATTTAGTGGGGGAGGGGGGCAGTGGGGAACTTATTATATTTTTCCTTACATGTAGTTTCTCTGACTCATTTGCTCTTTGTATTTTCCACCGAGAAGTGAGCAAAATCACAGATCTTCAAATCTGTTCCACAAAGCAAATGGGGACAGAAGCAGAATCCTGGGAGCGTCCTTCCTGGCAGGCATCAGGAGGCGGTAGGCGCTAGGCAGAGCACCCCAGCACACATGGCCCTATCTGGAGCACAGATGTCAGGGGTCCACTGACCAACCGGGCAGAAGACCCAGCCTGGCTTTCTTACAAATGAAAAACAACGGTGTGTGCGTGTGTGTTTGTGTGTTTCATTATAAGAACTTAAGATCATAAGGGCATCTGTACATAGAGAAAAGTCCCAGCTGCCATCCATAATGACCATTAACATTCCAGTGTGATTTCTTCCAGTCTCTTCTATAACAATAGAGTACAGAAAGGATTTTCTGGGAAACACTAAATGGCACCTAGATGTGCCTACTTTTTTAAACTAAAACATGGAATCATACCATAAATGCCATTTGCAAATTGCTTCTTCTTTTTTTAACTTTAGAAAGTTTTTTTTTTTTTTTTAATGTTTTATTTATTTGAGAGAGAAAGTATGAGCAGGCAGAGGGAGAAGCAGATTCCCCACTGACCAGGGACTCTGGCGCAGGTTTCAATCCCAGGACCCTGCGATCACGACCTGAACAGAAGGCAGATATTTCACCGACTGAACCACCATGCTGAGACACCCATGCAACTTACTTTTAAACTTACCACACTGTAGGGTGCCTGGGAAGTTCCATTGGTTACACACCCAACTCTTGGTTTTAGCTCAGGTCACGATCTTGGGATTGTGAGATCGAGCCCTGTATCAGGCTCCACACTCTGCTCAGAGTCTGCTTAGGACTCTGTCCCTCTCCCTCCCCCCACCGTGTGCTCTTTCTCTCCTATTCCCTCTCTCTCAAATAAATAAATAGATCTTAAAAAAAAAAAAAAAAGAAAAAAAACAAAGTAGAAAACTTTATGATCCCCGACACAAGACTTTCAATAAGACTGGCCCTCTGACCCCTTCTCCCACGAGCCTGGGACAGCTGCCACCTCAGGATGTGAATCAGGACGCTTTCCTGTCTTCTTCCCAGCACTGGCGGATTCCCAAGGACCATCACTCACCTTAAAATGGGGCAAATTCATGGAGAGTCTATGAGCTCCGAGGTGTGGGACACCTCCCACGCGTGGGGAACCCACAGATGCTGCGGGCTCTATGGAAATCCTTTACTCCCTTCAGGCTGGAAACTCCTGTTTTGCAAATTTGTCACCTGACATCGCCTCAGTTGACTCAGACAGATTTTATCCATTTTGCAGGTCTCTACCTCTGGCGTCCATCCCTCCGTAGGAACCCGAGTGACAACAGCTGTCCACACCCCAGCCCACACTGTCAGCTGCTGAGCCGTCGGAGCAGCTGTGGCTGGGCGGGGGCCACACCTGTGTTTCTGGTGTCAGGAGGGAGTGAGGCAGAGGGGAGGAAGGGGGCAGGGGGGAAGGGGTGGCGGGCTAGGGCACGAAGCCCCACTTTGCCGTTCTAAACCCCAAGAGTCAATGTGGTCTTTACTAACAAAGCCATGAATAAAAACCAAAGTGAGAAGTGGGGATTGCTAATGATCAGATGCTAATCCAAGACCCATTGAGAATCTTTTAGCATTTCACAGTCCCAGGGCCCAAAGATAGTAACTAGAGAGAGGTAAGCTGTGCTTTGAAATGAAATGGAGTATGTTTGGAGCTTTATTAGTTAAAGACTCTGCCAGGCTTCGTTGGATTTTGTCTGATGGTTTCTGCTCCCTGCCCACCATCAGCTCCATGGGAGTCGCAGGCCTTTTCATTGTCATTACCCCTTGTCTTGGGTGGAAACCTGGGCTGCCTGTCCGACCATCTTAGAACTCTCGCTCTGCCCTGGAGGTCTGAGCGAACCGTGTGTGTCTATGTGCGTGTGTGTCTGTGTGCATGTGTGTGTGTGTCCGTGTCCACCCTTCCATCTCTCCTTCTCAACTTCTCATAAACTCTAAGAAAGCCATCTGGCACTTTAACCCACCCAAGGCTGGTTTTGTTAATGGCAGTTAGAAATTCTAGAAGCTCCCGAGTCGTTAATGTTTGCATCTCTTTTGTAATGTCTAACATTGAAGGAAGCTAAGTCTTCATTTTTAAGTCTGCATTTTATATCTGGAAGGCTTTAACTCTTTTCCTGCCCTTGATACTCACCAAGAAAGCTTTGGGGGACTTTTAGCATTAGTTCAGCTGTGTGTGCTAGGTTTCCCAGTAAGTGACTTATAAGAAAACAGGATTTAACAAACACAAGGAAAGTGTTTTACAAACAATTTGCCAGATGGCTCTTCTCTGCTTGTCATATTAGCTTGGTTTTGTGACTTATGAGTAAATTTCCCCGTACGCAATTCCCACCGGAGCTAGAGTTAGCGAGAGTGTGTCAGAGGGATAGCTAAATAAATCCTAGGCAAAGGGAAATTTTCAATCATAAAACTTCTTGGTGACTTTAATCACATGGAGGAACCTCACAGGGCTTTGAAGGATAGCATTTATAAAATAACCCACAAAGCCTGTGTAGGAGGCAGGAGTTTTGCCACCACAAAACTGAATGGAATCCAATTTGAACACAACTCATGGTTAAATCTCTCTTCTTGGCCTGGTGCAATTGTACCTTTTTCAACATTGAGCTTAGATGTGCCAAAATAGTATATATGACATTGGCTTTTCTCAGGCTACATGGGTCATGACCAGAAATAGGAGAACGCCAAACATTTCTCAAGGCAAAATATTTTCACTTTCCATACAGAAAGGTTGAGAATGGTTTTCAACTCTTTCAAGGCAGATGGTTTTTTTTTTAAATTAAATATTTTATTTATTTATTTGACAGAGAGAGAGAGAGAGATCACAAGCAGACAGAGAGGCAGGTAGAGATAGAGGGGAAAGCAGGCTCCCCGCTGAGCAGAGAGCCCTATGCAGGGCTCAATCCCAGGACCCTGAGATCATGACCAGAGCCGAAGGCAGAGGCTTAACCCACTGAGCCACCCAGGCGCCCCCAAGGCAGATGGGTTTAAATGGCTACTATCCTGTGATGAAGAAAAATGGAAAGAAGGTAATCATGGGGGTAATACTTTTCTTCTTGGGTTTCTCTTCTGAATGTCTTCTCAGCTGAGTGTGATTCCTCCTATTCGTAATGCCCTAGCCTCCTTATATTCTTCTGTTTCCACCTTACATTGTAATATGTGTGTCTTATTTCCCCTAATAATTTTAAGCTCTTTGAGGGCAGGGCTTATAGTTTATTTATTTCTGCAGAGCCTGCCTAACTCAGCATAGAGGTGGGAATTCAATACTCTGAGCCAAATTCAGAATTTATTCATATAATCAAGTTCTCATAGAATCAAAAGCAAAGAGGAAAAAAAAAAACTCATGAGAGGATGATTCATAAGTAAGAATACCAATTTATAGGACGCCTAGGTAGCTCAGTTGGTTGAGCATCTGACTCTTGGTTTCAGCTCTGGTCATGGTCTCAGATTGAGCCCTGTAAGCCCCATGAGCCTCTGTCTAGTTCCCCACTTGGTGGGGAGTTTGCTTCTCTTCTCCCTCTCCCTCTCCCCCCACTTGTGCACTCTCTCTCTCCAAAGTAATTAAATAAATCTTAAAAAAAAAAAAAGAATACCAATTCATGATAAGGGATTATGCTAATGTTGGTTGGCAACTATTTCTGGGTCTTTCGACTTCTGGTCCTATTTTCAGATTGTACTTGCCTGCCCTGCTTTGTGGTTAGGTGAAGCCAAGGGACTGATTCTGGACATTGAGCTGTGACTATAAATGATATGTGACACTTCTGGGCTGGAGCTGTGACCAACCATCCCAATTTGCCTGAGACTAAGAGGTTGCCCAGGATGTGGCGCTCACAGCATTAAACTGAGACAGCCTCTAGGAAAGCAGGGCCAGTCATCACTTTCGATGGAGCATCAGTTGCTAGTCCAAGACCCTCTACAACCTTCTTTTTTCCCTCATGGCAATAACTGACAACATTTAGCCGGAAGATTCTCCATCTTTCTAGACTCTTGAATCACACAATGAGCAAGATCCACCTGTAAACCCATGATGGGCAGTGACTGGTAGCAATCAACAAAACTTTGTTCTTATGTAGCTCTTAGATTGGGGAGTTCTTGTTCTTGCAGCATAACCCAACTTATACTGACTGATAGTTGAGTTCGTATACACTGTGAATAAGTACTTCTTATTTTTCTTCTAATAGGAAATTTTGCATATGAAATCAAAGAATATCACACAGTGGCTTGTTGAAACCAGAAGTAAAACAAAAGGATTTGGATCATCTTATGTTTACATTTTTACATTTATCTGTGTTACCTTACATGTTTACATTTATCTCTGCCCGGTTTATCAGTCAGTCTCTTCTCCAAAGAGGCATAGGTACTATGCAAACTTGGTCAGGGACTGTATTGGAGAAGAGCTCCCTGATGAATACATCCTAATTTTTCCCAGGAAAGCTCAACGTTATCACATTACTTTAATTTCGCAATAGGCTGCACGGCTAAGTTCATAAAGTACCCAGAAATCTTCCCATATTCGAAAAACCATTTTCTAGTGGCATCTAGGAAGAACCTTCTAGTCTTATTAGCAATTTTTCTCTCATTCTCATTTCAGGGGGGTGATTGTATTTATTAGTTTAACAAATACTCATTAATGCTTACTTCCTGCATTACACAAAGCAGACAAGATCCCCAGCCTACTGGAGTTTATATTTTTATTCCTAGGGTCTGGGCTAGCTATAATAATAGAGACCTAGTGATTGTTCAGTGGTTAAAGAAGAGGGATGTTTCTTTTTCTCTCACATAACTGTTCAAGGGAACGTTCCAGTTAGGCAGACAGCTCTCCTCCACATGAATTATCAAGGACCATGTTTCCTTCCACTAGTCCTTTGAACCATCAACCAGGGTCTTGTAATTGCTACACAGGTGAAGCTTGGATGGTGGGCGGTTTTGCTGGAAGGAAGGAACAAAAGAATACAGAGGGGACGTAACCGCTTTCTCAGGCTCAAACCTAGAAGTGACCC
>ML104123.1:0-25427 GCA_003697995.1 Taxidea taxus jeffersonii
TTTTTTTTAGTGAAAGACAAGGTGTACTATAAATGTAAAGACACTAATTTTCATTCTTTTCAGCTCCTAATATTCTTCAGAGACTGCCAAGTTAAATAGGTTTAAGAATTTAGATAAATTGGTCAGATAGGTCCATAATGGAGTGCTAAAGGAAAATGAGGGCATCTGTGAAATGATAATAATAATAGCAATAAAAGTGGACAGTTTATTGAGCAGAAAACTAGTGAAATAACAAAAACTTACTCACTGCTAGATAGTAAATTCCTTGAGGACAGGGATGACATCTTTCAAACTTAGCCCATATGCCCTGGCTGGTCAGTGGTTAAGCAGTCAATAAATACGTGCTAACTTCAGTTGAACAGAGAAGTACAGAGAGAGACAAATGTAAAAAATGGCAAAATAATTTACCTATAAAGTCGTCTATTATTTGAATCATCTTTTAAATCCAAAGGATATAAATAATTCAGTACCCGAGATAAGCAATTATTTGCTGAACCACCACTAAATCCCAGGAATGAGAATTGCATCCCTTCCCAGTAAATCCTGTTCCTTTCACATGGAAATAACAGGCATATATGTTACAAGTAGAGGGTAGCTGGCTGAGTCTATCTTGTCTTTAATGGCATGGATACACAGTGGATCTTTTACAAGGAAATGAGTTCAATCCTCTTTGGTGAATCCAGCTAATCAATCAGTTTGAGTGACTTTTTTCCTACTTGCCAAATGTCTGACTAAATCATTTAAAAATCATTTTGATGTTTTTTTATTCTGAAGTCTGTATGGATTAGTTTATGATGGACTTTTTTTTTTTCCTTTTGCTTGTCCTTAAAGTTTTTTAGTAATGTCATTTTCATTTTATTTCCTTATCTGGACACAAATAAGGTGTGAGTATTCAGATAGCCAGTGGCATTTTCTTTCCAGATCTTTCACTGTTTCATTATTAGAACTGGCCAAATAGACAACTGGAGTTATAATGCTTTTCTCCTCAAAAGCTTTTCTCCATGGGTCAGAAATACACATGAGAGGGGAAACAGTTTGGACAAAAATACTTGTGAATACAAAGAGGTAAAGAAAGAATGGTCACTAAATAGGCATTAAAATAAGAATACATTTAATTTTGTTAAACTTTTTAGCAAGTAATTAAATTATACTTTTAAATACAAATCAAGTGAGATACAAAAAATAGAGACTATAATATTAAAAGTCTGGGGCATAGGAAAATTTTACAAATAATCAACTAATAAAAATCACAATAGTAAGTATACTGACTTCATTGATGATGATGATAATTTTGTGGATTAGGCATAGGTAATTCTACATACTTTAAGTTGATCAATTTTGCATAAATCTTATAAAATTTCCATTCCATTGGTAAATTAGTATCTTGATTTTATAGATAAAGAAGGTGAGGCTCATGGAGGTTAAATTACTCATCCAAGAACACATAGCTTAAGGGATCAAGAATCAAATTCAGTATGATTACAAAGCTTCAGAAAAGTTCTTAAATGGTGAGGCCTAGCCTTCTTGGTCCTTTGCTCTGTTCTACAAGGGCAGAGTGCAAATGAAATGACTGGAGCTCTGACTGCCATCTTGGGCCTTGAAGTAACTTTAAGTATGAGAACAAGGGTAATGGAACCATAAGGTAGAATGAGCCTACCTCCCTGGCCTATGCTTAACTATTCTTAAACGAATAATCTCTAGATATTTCTCATATGTTTTAACCACTGTGATTTCCATTTCTTTCTGTTACTTGTAGCCAAACCTATGTGCTATAGTTATAATTACAAATGTGCAAACACAGTACTGATCATTGCCTAATCATTTAACCTTGATTTTCTTTTATACTGCACAATCTCTTACCTTGTTAAACTGGGACTGAGGCCATGGGCCTTGGGCCTTGAGCCCAAGGATATTAGGAAGGATCTGTAACCTGGATCTAATATCCCATGGGAACCCAAGAGGGATCCAGTGTAAACAGTCCCAAACAAGAATTTCCATTTATGTGAATTACTTAAAGAAATAAATCAAGGACTTGGGACCAAAGGAATTTGAGAAATGAGGGGTGTCAGTGAATTACAGGCTCAGAGCTCAAAAAGAAAACTGGATCTGGAAGAATTTCATGAGTCAGAAATCAGATACTTGGAATGTTTTGTGTGCATGGTCACAAAACATTATGACATTGTGGTCATAAGGAGAAAAGTTTTTAAAAAGATGATAAAGCCAAACTCACATAGCAAAATGAGGGTATTGATGGGATTTGCTCTACCTATCCAAAAGCTTATTGTATTAATCAAAGAAAGGATATATGTAAACAATTTTTACATATAAGTCAGTATATAAATATCTAGAGATTTTTCCTAGAATTATTCAAACAAAATCAATAAGCATTCTTAAGGCCAAAGTTCTGTATTTTAAAATGCATTATTCTAGATATTGCTTATATTTAAATAAGGAAATTCCTGATACTCCCTCTCCTATAGTTTATTGTTAACATGTAAATATCAGACCATACATATTTTTGATTGGTTGGTTTTATATTTGAGTTAGTCATTTTTTTCATCTACCATCTTTAAAGGTACTTTCTTCTCTTTACACCTTCATTCTCAATGGCAGAAACATTTATTTGACACAGTAAAATCATGGAACAGCACTTGACTGGGATGGAAGGCTAGCCAGTAGTCTTCATCATATTCACAGTGCCATGTTCCCCATGGGATCTCAGATCATTGACATTATTATGATGTACTCAAATGTTTTCAATTCTGTATGACCTCAAATTCTTTCACATAGCATGACCATTACAAATTGTTTTATTATCAGGGCAACTTCTTTATCCCCTTCAGACCCTTCATGAAAGTCTACAAAAAGAGAGCACATCTGGAGTTCCCAAAACCTATCTTTGTCCACTGTAAGTTTTCTACTGTCTCTCTACATCCAAGAGCTTTGAACTCTGAACCTATTAAAAGTGGTTGAAGAAAATATATTTAGGACAAAAAGGGTAAGATTTGACTCACTGTCATTAATACTTAGAGGACACAGACAGGAAGCATCCACATGTCATAGGCTAGGGAATACAGAAGAATGGTTTAAAATTGAGGCAATCTGAACAGCCCATTTCCTCATCTTAATGTCGTCACTTCCTGTAGTTTCTTGCCTTATGGGATTGTGAGCTCAGTAAAACTAAAATAGCTCATGTTTCAAGAGCAAGCAGAAATCTAGATTATCCTACAAAATGTTAATATTCTAAAAGGCACCATATAGCATGATGACTAGGAAGAGTATGGGCTCTAAAGCTGTTGTGCCTGGGTTTGAATCCCAGCTCTGCCACAGACTTGCTGCTTGTGCATCAGTTTTCTCATTGTTAAAAGGGGATGATAATAATAGAATGAGTAGCAACTTAATATTTTTAGAACATTTAAAAAATGACTGACACATAGAAGGCAGTATAACATGATAGCTAAATAAAAAGAGTCAATCACACTTTAAAACACAGAGTATAAGCCAAACTATAATTGTCAATTTCATTCAGGCTGCATGACACATCTTTTGAACCCCTGAGTTAGGGAACAGGAAAACTAACCTGACATCTAGGGGGGAAAAAAGTAATTTGTTTTTTTGTGGCATTCAAATGGGATAGAACTGAGATCAGTACGTAGAAGTCAGAGGAAAGTCTAGTTTGAGCCAAGATAAAAGCTACTTTCTTCCAATTAGATATGTCTGACACTAGCAGGAACTGCCTAAAAAACTGGTGAGTTCTCTGTCATTGAATGTGGTTCAAGCAGAAACTATAAGATAGATTATCTTTTATAGATATACTCGAGAGAATTTCTGCAGAATTTGGAAAAATGAACTCTAAAATACTGTCCAACTCTAAAGTCATGAATCTTATATGACAAATATCAGAGAACCCTGGCCAATAGAACATGCAACAACTTTCTAGGGTCACTGCTAGACTCATCAATAACCCAAAGCAGTGGTCAGTTACATCTTCGATCAGGAGGCAGAGGGAAGAAGATAGCAACAGATAAGTGCAGGTGTTTGCGAGGACTCAACAGAGGTCCACTGTGGGGTTTTCATATCCAGAATCCCAGCAGGATTCTGGTAACCAGGTGCACAGTCAGGTGAGGGGAGAGTAGAACTAGATTATTAGAAGAGCAACCTGCCAAATAATGCCATCCACTTCCTTCTGCCCTTCTCTTTAGTCTGTACTTATATGATAGCTATGGCCCTGCAGTACCTTGAAGAGGCTGCTTGGCTTCTGACAATGATAAATATTTTCCCTCAAGCAGAAATTGATGGTGGGGGAATGGAAGGTAGATTGGGATGATGGAGAATTGACAGAATGCCACCAAGATGAATGGTCAACCACAATTTTGCCAAGGGCAAACACTCCATCATGTTTTCATTAAGGACTGAAGGAATCTATTTGTATATACACTCCCCCACACTTTTCCTCCACACACTCAGAAACCCTATACTGGACATAGGGTTTTATTTGCCTGATTTTCATAGTTTACTTTAGTCTTTTCCAAATAGCCTTTTCTAACTCTGTGGACATTAAAATGGCAATTTGAGGAAATAATTTTAAAATTCAGAACCATAAGAATTCATGAGAATCATAAGGAAAAAAAAAAAAAATCTGGTGAGGCTGAGGACAGTGGGCGAGATGAAAGCAGAGGCACATGAAGAAGAACAGGTAGTCAAGGAAAAGATTTTAAGAGACATTTTGAGCCAGGGTAGGGTGGGGATGGTTGTAAGCACCGGTCTGTGGGAGATCACAGCAGTGCCATAAGTGGGAGAGTGACAAGATCTTTTTAAAGATGACTCTGGGGGGTGGGACGCCTGGGTAGCTCAGTGGGTTAAGTCTCTGCTTTTGGCTCAGGTCATGATCTTAGCATCCTGGGATGGAGTCCTGCATTGGGCTCTCTGCTCTATGAGGAGACTTCTCTGCCTGCCTCTCTGCTTACTCGTGATCTCTCTCTCTCTGTCAAATAAATAAATAAAATCTTGAAAAAAAAGATCACTCTGGTATGTACTGATTGAAATATGAGATGTAAATCTTTGAAGCCAGGAAACTACTTAGGTGGTCAGGCTGTATACCAAGCAAGAGACATGGGTGATTTGGTTTAGAGCAGTGGTTCTCAACGGGAAGGAGGGACATTTCTCCAGGGCACATTTGCAATGTCTGGAGACATTTTTGGGGTCATGACTGGGAACCGGGAGGTTGCTACTAGCATCTAGTGGGCAGAGGACAAGGATGTTGGTAAACACCCTGCAGACAATGGAAAAGCCCTTGAAAAGAGCATTATCCAGTATCACAGGACAACTTCATGGGTTATGCCCTGTGTAATCTCCTAGGTTCTTACCCATGCTAAGAAGGTAGCCACACCAGATTTATTGCTCGCTGCCATGAAATTCTTAATAATTTTATCTTTGAGTGTTTGATTTATGAATGAAGTTCTTTGAGACAATGAAGCATGCTTCTAGGTAGAGGAAGTATATGCATTAGGCATTTCCTCCATTGCTTGCAGGCTCACTGACACATAAGATTTGCCAAACGTGATGAGCAACAGAGATCTGGTGATCTATGGAATTTCAGTGAGACTCGAATTGAGTAAAAGATAACTGTGTTGTATCTATGACTGAATAAGCAGGGCCTAAGAGCCTCAGTAGACCGTGCTTTCTGTTTGAAATTGTCTTCAATTCACAAAGAATCACTGACTTCCTAAAGCAACACACATGACCAAAAAGTCTTATATATCCTTTCTTATTCATGTTACTGTATTGTATAAATCACCAACTTATTTGAAAAGAATGATATTTGAAGGACAGTGAGAAAAAGACAGGACAACCCTTATTTCCTTTTTCTTTCTTTTGTTATTCAGAATGAATTGAGAATGTACACATCAAGAAGTAAAATAAAATTAGTTGAGTAAGTTTTGTGCAGCATTTCCACTGTTCTGGTAAGAATAAAATACATATGCATGTACAAGATAGAGAATACTCCTTGTATAATTTCCATGATTCTGCATATGTGTTAAGTGCTCTTAAATTTACATTTAAAACTGGCATTGCATGATATAAAAATGAATGGCAAAACTTATGCTAATAATTTAACCTTTTCTCTTTGCTAGAACAACATTAAATAGAAAAATAACACCATGACAAGAAAAGAGAGAAACTGCAGAAGACAGGAAAAAGCTTTATATTTTAGTAACTTTAATGTTTCATTTATCCTGCATTTTGAACAAAGGACTTCACATTTTCATTTTGCACCAGGCTCTGCAAATTATGTAGCTTCTTCTGACTCCAAACATTAATAATGTCAAAGTTGAGAATTCCCAGTCCAGAAGATGCCGGGGAAGATGGAGAAAAGTGGACAGACACAAGGCTTGCTCTAGAGGCAAAGTTAACTGGACTTTCTAATGAAAGCACCAATGGAGAGAAGGGACCAAGAATAGCTAGTCTGGGGCTTGACTAACAGCTAAAGTAGTGGGGAAATTACGTGATGATCATCTAATTCAATCCTTACAACAGTGACATGAAATATGCATCGTTTTTTTTTTCTTTTTATTAAAAAAAATGGATAAAACCAGTTGTCCAAATCCCAGAGCTAATAAAGGGCACAGCCATAGTTCAAATCCGAAGACCTTGGAGTTCACCAAGAGCATGTCCTGTCTCCTCTGCCTCTCACAACTGGAAAACTGCAGGCTGAATGAGGCATACCTACAAGTTATGGAACCTACTGTGAATGGAAGCCAGCCGAACAGAGCAAAGGACTTTATTCCTTGTCTGATCTGTGGATTTCCCTGCACTGCTGGTGATGCCAATAATGAATATTCCTTTCACCGTGTCTTGTCAATTCATCTGTCTCCCAATATTGCATAATATCTTAGAAGATAGTTACATAAATTGAGAAATATGAGTGTATAAAAGAGAAAGTATTTGCTGTGCCTTTTCATTATATTATATTCTGTATTTTACATCATTCATATTTTTCTTTATAAACTCCTTGTCAAATATTTGAACAGTCATTTACTTTATCTGTAGTTTGCAAGAATACTGAATATAGTAACAAAACCCTAAAAAATGACCAAGACATTCTACTCTATAAAAATTCAAAGTATATAAATATATTGAAACTTCTAAAATCTCATTCTAAAGTGTCAGATCCCACTAGACATATAAGGATGCTCAAATTTATAGCTCTAAAGGTGCCCTTGTTTATTTTTTATTTTATATGTATATATTTGAAAGTAATTGATATTCTAATTAAAGTATCTCTTTAAATTATACATGCCTCCCTTCTAGTAGCAACAATAAAACACCATATGACATAGAAAAGTGTTTATGCCAAGGATTTCAGTAATTCAATTGTGCAAAAATGAATGTTTCATTATTTAACTTATGCTAATTTCTTAACTGTCTCCACATGCTTATTTAGATAACCAGAGCCTGAATTTTTGTCTGAATATTTGGATCAAGTTCTGGTAAGCTGAACTGCCCTATTCCTTTTCTTCTTCTCAAAATTTGTTATTTCTCATCAAGCACATTGCTGAGAATTTGGGCTGAACTTATTAGTTTCTCAACAGAGCTTTCAGTGTCCCAGGAGGCAAAGTAAGATTTATTCCAAGTCAGAGCCAAAATAAAGATATTAGTTTTAGTTCTGCAATAAGCTGCAGTAAGAAAAAAAAAAAAAAAGAAAAGAAAAAAAGAAAACCTTAGCAGATTGTATTATGGCACTCACTATGCTGTGCTGTAATTTATTCATTTATGTGTCTGCTCTCCCACTTGGCTGTGAGGTCTTTGTGAGTAGAAACCATGTCTTATTTGTCCTGTTATACCTCCTCTTCTTGATAATGCCCTGCCCATTATAGGGGTTCAGCACATATCTGATTAATGAATGAATATTGAAGAAAATCAGTGTATCACTGGCACCAGGAACTCCCAAACCTTTGATGGTTACTTCTGACTCTTGGTCATTGAGGTTAATATGAATGAAAGCAAACCACAAAATTCCAAATTATATCATAGAGCTACACGTGCTCACAACAGTATCATGGAAGAATGAGACCTAGCACCCAGACTGCAGATAAACTGTGTCTCTTTTTTTATTATTGTTGTTGTTGTTGCTGTTGTTTTATAAAGATGTGACTTTGGGGACTGTTTGATGAGCATACTGGAATAGCAAAGAGCCACCTGTTCTCACTCGAGTAGTACAAGGGAAAGGTTAGTAACAGGTGTTCTGGTGTCAAAGTGCCCAAGGTCAAAAGCCTGCCCCTCCATTTATAAGCTGTGTGTCAGTGAAAAATTAACAATAATAAGCTTCAATTTTCTCACCTGTAGAATATAGGTAATAACAGAATATATATTGTGGAGGTGCTGGGATTTCCAAAATTTAAAAAGAAGCACTGAGTACAGTTTCGGATACATACCAAGAACTCAGTAAATGTTAGCTCTTATTAGTTTCATAGGATGGGCTACCTTTTTTACCTTTCTACATTCAAAGTAAACTCTACTTCCTTTAGTAGATCTTTCTTAGGACCCTTCCATGCACTTTCATTTTTCCCTTTCCTGATGTATATACTACATTTTGATTGAAAGGGATTTGGAGCATTTAGAATTTTTACAACACCTTGAATTTCTCTCTCTCTCTCTCTCTTAAGATTTTATTTATTTATTTGACAGAGAGAGAGACAAGGAGAGAGGGGACACAAATGGGGTTGGGGGGAGAAGCAGGCTCCCAGCTGAGCAGGGAGCCCGATGCAGGGCTTGATCCCAGGACCATAGGATCAGGACCTGAGCCAAAGGCAGGCGCTTAATGACTGAGCCACCCAGGTGCCCCAAATTTCTTTGTAATCATTTTATGGACATAAGTCTTGTTTTCCCCAATATTACTTGCCTATTGTAAGGAATTGTGGAGTTTTTAAATTTTGTTTTGTTTTGTTTCTGCAGGGGCTCATGGCAACAACTTCTCCAAAATAGGGCAAGATCCAGGTGGGGCAAGGTGATTATTTGACATGGTCCCAATATGAAAATCTAGAAGGTAAATGTCAGTCTCCTGATAGGGAGCACCAATAACTGTAAGTAGGAAAACCATGTGTCCATCATTTTCTTTAAGGCAATAAATTTAAAACAAAGAAAAGGAGTGGGTGCTACTTAAACTTAAAAAAAGAAGAAAGAAGGAAGGAAGGAAGAAAGGGAGGGAGGGAGGGAGGAATGGAAGAGGAGAGGAGAGGGAAAGAAAAGAAAAGAGAAAAGAGAGAAAAGGAGAGGAAAGGGAAAGAAAAGAAAAGAGAAAAGGAAAAAAAAAAGAAAAAGAGTGGACATGGCTGACATTTGTTTTCCTTTGATATTTTAAGAATACTTCCTGTGCCCTTTAGGGTTCATAGTCATTTAATCAACAAGTGCTACAACAAACCAAGCTAAGATGTGCTAAATGTTTCCTTTTCACCCCAGCTTTATGTTGATTGAAAGAGCTTCATGGAAGTCATATAATAAGAGAAAATGTATTTAAAACAGGCATTTTATCTGTTGATAAAATGAACTTTGTGTTAGTTCCATAAGCTAATAGAGATGTTTCATTATCCCTAAATCTTATCTTTACCTAACCACTGAAGTCCATGTTTAGCAAAAATGAAAACCCATTCTCTGCTGTGACAATTAAACCTCATATTTCCTTGAGGTTCTATAACAATCACCCCAGGGAACTATCTTCACCCTTAAATGTCTCCTCAGGCTATATTTCTTCCAGTGAAGAGTTCCCCTTCCACTTTCCTGCTATTCATAGCTTCTATTGCCCAAACAATAGACCATTTATTCTCCCCATGAAATATTTTATAACTGTAGGGAGTAAAACTTTCAAACTACACATTATCTATTCTCATCCCTATATGGAATCACTGTTGTGTGTTCTATAGTAAAATAGGAAATGTAATTCATTGAATGTTTACTCTGGTTCCAGTATGTATGCAGTGTTTTTCATGCATTATGCCATTTGCTTCTCATGAAAGAACTTATAAGAAGGAGGGATTATTACAACCATTTTACTAAAAAGAGAACTGTAGCCTTGAGAAGTCTGCTCAAGGTCAAAAATTAAGAGAAAAATGGATACTGAAACAAAGTTAACTATTATGCTATATTTCTACTAGAAAGAAAAAAAAACTCATGTGTTCAGGATGACAATGTTCTTCATCAGGAACCATGTCCAAGATTGGTGGAAGAGCCAGGAAGCTACATGTTTGAGAGAAGATTCACTTAGATTCCCACACACATTGGGAATTGATTTCATTCTGATTTATCCTGTACAGTTGTGACATTCTACTGCCTCTTTCCCTATGGTTAAAAACCTTCAAAGAGCTGTGTTCTTTCTTCAGATGAGTTATGAGAAGTTGTATAAGACCACACTGCCTTTCTGCAGTTAGACAAAAACCCAGGGCTCACTCTCTAAAAGCAACAGATGAAGATGCAGAAGAGTCTGGTCGGTCAGTTTCTGATGTCTGTAGAACAAAGTCCTATAAGGAAGGGGAAGACAGTGGCTCTCCAGATGATCTGGGGACCACCTAGAACACTGCAAGAACAACTGAATGTGAAAAACCAGCAGAAAGTCCTTGAGTTTCTACCTTCCCTCACCATCTCCTTCCCTAATTCCCATTCCCATTTCCCCCAGTCAGAGTTAGGCTCCCATATTATCACACACTTGTTCTGTTTTTATACTTATCACATACCATGTGATAATAGCTCATGTTTTGGTTAGTATTGGACTGAACTGTGTCCTCCAAAAATGCCTATATTGAAGTCCCAACCCTAGTACTTCAGAATGTGACTGTACATAGAAGTAGGGTCTTTAAATAACTAAATTCAAAGGAATTCATTAGAATGGGCCTTAATCTGATATCCTCATTTTAAAAAAGAACATTTGAACATAGAGAGGTAAAGAGGGAAGACCACCTGAAAACACAACCATTATGTGATATCTACTAGATGATGATATCAAGAAGGGAGGTCTCAGAATACCCTAACAGTCCTGAAACCTTGATCTTGGACTTCTAGCCTCTAGAATTCTTAAAAAATAATTTTTGTTGTTTAAGCCTTACTGTCTATGGTACTTTGTTAAGGCAGATCTAGCAAACACAGTCAGTCACCCTCACTAGATCTGGAGCACCACAACCGGGGAAAGAGCTATGGCTTTTATCTATAATTTGCCAGCCAACTAGAATAAGTTCTAGAAGGTGATTGGTACATATTTGCTGAATGAATGATCTAATAAATATCTACCATAGATATTACTGCATCTACCTTCACCACTACCTGCTAGTGAACCTACATTGGGATAAATAACCTACATTGCATAAATAGCTACTTACCAGCTCTGTAACTTGGTGATTTCCTACTTGTTTGCTTATTCTTTCATTCTTCCTTTTCTTTCTCTTTTCTTTTCTTTACACACAAAAATAAAATCCTAATGGGCAAGGATGGGATAAAGGTTCAGTCCCTGAAAACAATGACTTCCTGAGTTCATACTTGAAAGCTTCTCCGAATATGGTTGTAGGGTCTTATATAAAAAGCAATTTTGAATAGTCCCAAGGAAACTAAAGAAAGCTGATGAGCAATCCTGCTTTGGGTGGAAGGAGAAATGAGACTTTAGAGAAGGAGGTATAATGGGAGATCCAATTTATAGTAAACGCTGATGTCTAAATATTGTCATGGCTAACTATAACCAGCCACGTGATAACAAGTTTCCTTATGTGGTGCTCATTATGGGCCAGGTATGCTGTGGAGTTTTATATTGGTTAACTCATTCATTCTTACAACCCTACAAAATTACAATCATTATTCCTATTTCATATTTCAAGGAGGGCGCATAACTTGCCTAAGTCCATATGGCTATCAAAGAGTGAGGCCAGCATTATAACCCAGGCATGTGGGCTCCAGAGCCACTGATCTCAAATGCTTCATCCCTGTGGCATATACTTTTGTTATATATACTCCTGCTAATCAGTTAAAGAAAATACACCTGGATTTCAAGTTAAGTATGGATTATACATGTACATATACACATACATATATACAAACATATATAGAGTATCTTATAGTCCAATAAAAGCCTAAACTCATTCCTTATTGCATATGCTTATTTCATAAATAAACCACAGTGATGTTTTTAGCCATCAATTGATAATCCTTCCCAAATAAATAAAACCAACACCTAAATTCAATAAATATAACAGCAGCTTTCATTGACTGAGATCTATGGTGTAGACACTGAACTCAATCTTTCCAAAAACTCTCTTCTTTAATTCTCCCAGCCTAGTATGAGCTAGGCATTCTGATTTTTCCATTTCCCCTGAGGAAACAGACTCAGATAGGTTATCAGGGTTATCTAAATTCACACAGTTAAAAAGTGTCACAGCCTGCTCTGGCTGACCCTACAACTCCTGATCATAAACACTGCTTAAGACACATTTACCAAAAAAAAAAAAAAAAAAAAAGACATATTTACCAATTTTTTAGAGTCACATCCATCTTGAATTTGTAGATTAAGTGCCCCTGAAATTTCTCAGATCCAGCTGTAGAGGTTTGTTTGTTTGTTTTTTCCTTCGGGGTGGGGGAGGGGGGCTTATCTTCCAGACTTACCTTGAATCCTAGGACTCATCTCAACTTAATCTACAAGATTGATGTCCTGTCATTTGCCTGTCCATACTAGGTATACGTCTTTGGCTTATTCCTTGTCTCTTGAAGTTGGTCTCATGACTCTCATGTGATAAACTGACCATTTCTGGCACTCCATCACAGACTGAATTGAAAATGAAGGCAGTACAATGGGGAAAATAAAATCACCCTTTGGAGGATTAAACTACAAATCAACACCTTATGGATGAGGTCAGAATCACCTTAAGATATAGTGGCTCTTTTAACAAAAACCTCTCAAAATACATCGGTCCCAAGACAAGCAATATTTAACTGAGACCACATCAAAAGTTATATATATATATATTTAAGATCAAGTGTCTGCCTGAAAAATAGATTGGTTGATAACAGAACATGGGAATACTAAGGGGCCAGAGACAAATCCTGACACTGTTCAAGCAGTGCTTGGGAGAAGAGATCCAAATCAAAGACTCAGCCCATATAGATTTGGTGGCATAGTTCTTTAGACAAATGCCTTAGGCCATAATTTCTTGAGGCATTTGAATATTCAAATCATAATGAAGTCGCTGTTTTAACGTTAAGCAACTTCAACCATAATTTGGCTCTAGAGTACAGGGACACCAGAGAGAATACTGTCCAGGTGATATGACTATCACATTCCTCTGGTAGGAATCTATCTAATTAAAAATTAATATCTGGTCAATTTTGTTTTGAATATTATTTCACAAGGGCTGTCTTAATTGGACTCAGCATTCAGATCTAATCAAGTGTGGGATGCTCCCAACAAGATTAAGTTTCTGAGTCTGGGGAGCTGAGAGTCACAGGTGAAGCCTGGGAGAACTGATCCAAGGGCCTTTACTGGTGACACCATGACTTCATTTTCCTTTGGATGCCTTCATCAACATCTTGCTATGCTCCTGGACTTCTTTGGAAGGGAAGAGAGCAGCAATCTGTCAGGAGAGTCTTACATCCTTACGTCCTTATGTCTTTACTATGATATAGCATAGGCATAAAAATGGCTTCAGTTTTAGAAAGCTGCATTCTGATGCATAATGAGACATATAGCCATAAATAAATACTCTCAAAGTTTGTGCAAGATCATATTAAGGCAGATGCCAAAGCTCATAATTGCAATACACTGCATATTACTGAAACTTTTCATAAAATCTAATGAGATTTTAACTTATAAGGAAAGAGGCATAAGGAAAGTTGTAGCAACATAATTGGATGACACTTTCTGCCCAGAGGGCAAAAGAAGCTAAAAAGTATAACTGGTATTTGTGTTTCTAAAAGGAAGGAACTCAGGAAGATGTTTAAAATCCAATAAGTCCAATTTCGATTGTATTATCTTTTGAAAACTCAAATGAAAAATTTTGAACAAAGGGTTCCAGAAAGGGTAATTAAAAAGTTCCCACCACTCAAATCATATTGAATAAGATCATTCAAAAGGTGAGGCTCTTCTGTGCTAGAAATGAGAAGCAGGAGTGAGCTAAAGAGACTCCCTACCCAGATTTCTAGGTGTCTGAGTTCCTCCCAAGAATCCCCTTCCTTTAGAGGGGGCACGAGACCTGGAAAAACAATTTACTTTGATTTAAGCCAGAAGTAAACAAGGATCCTGAAGGAAGCAAAGAGATGTAATGAGTTCTGTGTTTCATCTTCTGTATCTTGTTCATTAATACAGAACACAAAATTCCTCATGGACATAAATGACAGTTACATGTTGGGTCAAGGAGGGAACCAATGACAACTTCCCCTAACCTAGAAAGTTGCTCAAAGTGAATGTTAACAAGCTAGTAAAGAATAAAGTCTGCGTGTGTGAATGTGATGATATTGAAACTGTTAATGAGCCTTACATACTCCTAGGGGAGTGTCCAGTCTGCACTTTTAACCACAGAGGTCAAGGGAAATTTAGTGCAGCATATTATCTCTTTTCCTAAAGTCATAGGTTACTAAATTTTGGGTGATGAATTTGCTGCTCGTTCCAATTCTTACATATATGACTACAGTATAGGTTTTACGGTTTGCTTCTTGACTTCACCACTTAGCTGTGTGACCTTGGGCAAGTTACTTAATGTCTCTAAACCTCAGCTGCCTTGACTAGTAAATGGACATAAAAATATTCACTTTGTGAGAATTATATAAGATCAAGGTTTTAAGGCTTCTAACACATTATCCTTAATATTTCATAAGGCTTCATATTTGCTACTAACAATGTATACATTCTTTCAATAGGCATCTTAAACATCGTAAATTACATAACACCTCTCTCATATCACACTTTTCACATATGATTACTTTGCACAGAGTATTTAGAACACAGGGTGACTCTTTAGATAACAATATTAAAAAGCGGGTTCAGAGCCCAGAATAAGAGCTCAATACAGAGTTGTTTTGCTTTTCTTACCTCATTAGCTACCATATGTCCCAAAGGTGAGTGAAAATCTAGGGTGAGATTAATGACCGTGCTTCCTTTGCCATGATTTATAAGTGTGATTATGTTTTGAATAAACAAACATAAACTCTTAAATAAAAGAGGTTTTATTTATTAGGACTGGGCAGATGTCAAGATTGGCTTTATTCTGGGTAAGTTTTCCTAATGGTTCAGAAGAGGCTTTCAGAGTAATGAAGCAGAAATAGGTGTAACATGGGAAAGTTAATCTTCCTTCCTGTTTCCTCCCCATCATGCCTAAGACAACACCCAGCCAAATGGGATTGCTATTTGGAATAGAACGTGTCTCAGCATCTCCTCTCTCACTTGAATATTAATATGAAATGATTAATGAACCTGTTGCCCAACATGTTAAATTAAATAACAGTGAAGAGATTAAGAATGTCTTTCCCATTATTGAGTGTTGCATTTTAAGTTCTAATGTGTAAAGTAGACCATTAGTTTTCAGTCAGGCTTTGTAATAGATTTATTTATGAATTTATCTCACCTTTTCTGCAAGCAATTCATGCAGCAAATGTTTATTTTTTCATTCTACTTAAAGAATTGAAAGCTTGTTTCACCAGTAAATAATGCAGATCTCTGACCCTAAGATTTCTATATAACTGTCATTTTCAGACCAATTAGTATGGATAACTAAGACATTCCTGACTTAATGCTTCACCTTAATTCTGAGACTCCTGCAGTGAAACTACTCTCTCAGGGTGTGGATAAGCCAGAGGTCCTCGATATGAAAATATAATTGATAATCACAGCACAACTTTAATAGCATCTGTCACTGTTTCCATAGTATCAGATAGTCAGGAACTTGTGCTTACAATTAGAATAGTTATAAAAAGTGTCCATCCCTGCTTCTCAAGCCTAGGATGAATTACTGCTCTCTGTATATTTTCCCAGATTTTATTATTTCTTAGAATGACCTCTCACATTAGAAAGAAATCCTTTTATAGAGAAAGAACCTTCTTACATTATTTCTTAGGATGACCAATTGTCTCCCAGAGAAAACTGAGAATTGTTTTGTGCAGTTTGGGCCAAAAAGTTACCTATAGCAAAATGGATTTAAAGAATTGCCATTTATCTTTCAACTCATATTTCTTTTTTTTAAGATTATATTTATTTATTTGACAGAGAGAGAGAGAGAGAGAGATCACAAGTAGGCAGAGAGGCAGGCAGACAGAGAGAGGAGGAAGCAGGCTTCCTGCTGAGCAGAGAGCCCAATGTGGGGCTCGATTCCAGGACCCTGAGATCATGACCTGAGCCGAAGGCAGAGGCTTAACCCACTGAGCCACCCAGGTGCCCCTCAACTCATATTTCTAAGGAATCTAGTGAAAACAAGATGTATTAGGTGTGTTAGATACTTCTCAATATAGGAACAAAAGGATTAATAAATTTGATTAATAAGCTGTAAGAATTGTGTATGTATGAGAGAGAGAGAGTTACTGAGAGACAGAGAGACAAATAACAAACAAGAATAAGACACTGGAAATCTCGTTTAAAGAAATTTAAAAATTCTTCTCCAGGTAATAGGTTTCAAATGAAGAACTAGGTATTTGCTACCCAAATAGCACTTTTCAGAGCATTTTAAATGTTCATTTACTTGACAAGTTACATGAGGTGCATGTCTTCACAAAACAGAATACTGTTACAACTCCTACTTTGTCTAAATTAATACGTGATATCAGGGAAAATTAGTTTAAATGTACTCTCATGTCATTGGTCTAAGTAGTGCCCAAGCCAAATTCCAGTGTTTAATAGAGAGGACTTTTATAATCACTTACTAGATGGTCATTATACAGTTGGGCAACACTATAGAGTATCTCTTTGACTTGGATTTAAGTAACCACTTTGAAATTGTTCTGAGAGCTCCTTCCAGCATTAACATCTTTATGTCAGTCTTTGGAAATTTTGCATTTGAAGTGCTAAAAGTAGGACAGGATATGTCTATTCGGGTCCTAGGCTTGATTTTGACCATTTTATCATATAAAATATCTAGTGATTTATAATTTAGTTGGGTGATAGCAATGGTTCATCCTTCATTTCTCTATCCTAACTATCCAAATAAGTAATTACTTAGCAAAGACATCTAGGGGAGAGACAAGACTGTTGTGCTGAATGTCCCTCATGACTACCTCTCTTCCACGTTTAGTGACAAGCTAGAGCTAGATCAGCAGAGACAGTGACAAGGTTCAGAGCTTATAATGCACAGGCATGCACACTACCATACAAACTGACTTCCAAACCCTGGATGTTACTCTTTTCAACAAGGGGTGTCACAGGCCAAACAGCTCCTGACTACATGCTCTCTGACTCCTCTCAAGTTCCCTATCAATAAGTAAAGAGCACAATCCATGGAATACCTAGCTGTGATGAGTTCAAGCTCATTTCTCCGTGGGACTGTGTGCATTCCTTTGATCTCCTTCCCTGTTTCCTTTAATAATGACGTCTCATGCTTGGACTGTGTGAGTTGCTCTTGATGACCCTACCCTCAGTCTTGATGACTATGGGGCTGGTAGAGAGGGAGTGTGGTTCTCTTGGTCAACACTATATCCCCTGTGATAGAGCAGTGGCTGGATAAGCACTCAAGAACAGTTTATGCATCATTGTGCTTATTGCAAATGACACATTGGTAAAATAAATCTATACTACAAAAAGAGAGCAATGTAGATTTTATTGGTTTCCATATGAAAATAAGAGTTTATATCTTAATGGAATACTATAAGCAACTTAATAATAAAACTCTCTATTAGACATTTCTGTTCTTTCTCTATATTTCTTTTTTAGCATTGGTTCTTCCTTTCTTTTTAGTCCATTTTTTTCTAAAACAGTATTTCCAATATCCTCTGCTGTCTTAGCATTTTAGCTCTGTCCTGAAATTGCTTGTCCCCTGAGCAAAATAAAAGTCCTTCAATTAACTAAACTGACATTCTCTAGAAGGCAGATAAGCAACCAGCTGCATAATGCAAACCTGACTTTGAGGCATTGAGGCCCACCCCAAGCAGTTTATTAAATTACTCATCCACATCTTCCCCTTAGTGTGCAAAGGACAGGCACAGGAATAGCAAAGCCACAGCTGGTGGGTAGCAATGTCAGGAGGTGGGGGTAGGTAGGGAGCAGCAAAGGAGAAAATACTGTTTTTCTTACAGTATTTTTTCTCCTTTTAAATATAAATAAATATATGGAAATACAAATGTGGTCTCTTCAACCATGGCCACAGCCTTCCAGTATCTAAAGAAGTAGTCGAACTTTGATTTTTGTCTCATCTCAAATCACACAACAATGAAGACATTCTCTCTGTATTCATTAGGGTTAATGCAGAGAAGCTGAACTGCCTTGATTCCTATGAAATTAGGAATTAGACCTTAGATAATTTGGGAGGATCTGGGGAAGAAATGGCCAAGAAGGGCAGCAAAATCATTACCCATCCCTTATGCCGATGAATAAGTCAGAGCTGCCGACAAAACAGATGTATTGAAATCATGAAAGGGGCTGATAAAAAAGTCTATGACAGGTTTGGATCTTTGTGAGTTTGCAGCAATGTGCCTAATGTTGGCCCTGAGATCAATAACTGTTCATCAGCAAGGATGGTCATTGGCATGGAGAGCTGGCAGTGGAAAAGGGAAGAGTGAAGATAAACTGTAACCCACTGACACCACACTGTCTATTTCTCACCACCACTAATGAGGATCTTGAGAACATGATGGCAGTTGCTTCACTTAACCTCAGTTTACTTCCAATCAACTCCAAACCTTGAAATAAAAGAAATCATACAGGAGAGGAAACTCCAGAAATGTATTATTATAGTAATAATATATTATATTACGGTATTTGTTTTGTTGCATTTAGTTCATAGTTTATAGTATATATTACAGTATTTATTTTGTTAAATTTAGTTCCCAGAATAACCAAGTTCACAAGTAGAATGACCCAGCATACTGTCACATGAGGAACCAGATTCTGACTAAACTGTTCTTTGACATTTATTCAGAAAGCTGGTCAATTATCTTAAGTTGGGAGCTCGCAGCCATGAAAGCAGAGAATGAATGCCTTTTTTGAGGGGACACATGCAGCACTGAGAATGACTAGTCAACCCAGAAAATTAAGACAGATATGTTTATTCCATGATGTTCTTCAGATGCCTGTGCATGGGAACATGCACATGTGTGCGCACATGCACAAACACATACACACACACGCTCACTGGCAAACTGACCTGTTATGAGTCCTACCACAGTCTTTGGCACATTTGAGGTGCTTAAATCATGTTTTTGAATAACTGAGGGAACCACACAATAAATTTATTAAATAAAAGTGGGTTTTTTGATTCTAAAATTAAAACTCCCAATGTATAATACCAACTGACTGGACTTCAAGCAGCTAGTAAAATGAGAAATTTATTTATGATGAAGAGTAAATAAACTTCACATATCACAGCCTGACTTTTGTCAAATATCACTGGTGCTTCAGCATTGCTCCTGTTCAAATAATCTTCAGCCTACATTTATCCTATCCTACTTTCCCATCATTCACATTTATTCCTGATATATTTTTCTGACCTGTCTTTATCTTCTTTTCCTTCTGCTCATTTTTTTTTGTTTTAACTTTTCTATCTGTTCCTTATGTAGCTTTCTTTCCTTTTATCATTGCCCCAAAATCAAAGAGCCATTTTAATTGAAGTGTTTGATTTCACAGGAGAGAGAATCACAGTCCATCTGCCAAAAAGGGTTGTCAGCATCTGGTTCCTGGGTGTAAGATTTAGGTTTTTTCCACTCTGCTAGCACACACATCGCCAATATTGTATCACACTGTTCTGACATTGGGGAGAAATAGCAAAATGCAATTGCAGCATCTTATGATAGAGAAAGAAATTCTTTTTATCTTGCATGAGCTGTGAGTTCTTCATCCTTTTTTTAAAATTTTTTTTCCACTTGGACAGTTGTATGTGATAGCTTTCCAAATGGAGCTGTATCTGCAGAGTTTTAAAAGTCAATTTGGTTTTACCTTTGTTCTCTTGGACTTTACAATCTATGTCTGGTGCTGCTGTCTATAATAATGCTATATTGAGAAGAAGAATTTTGAAATGAGTAATAAAATTCTGGATTTGATTGTCTGTGAATTTGTAGGCATTTTTCATTTAAAAAGATAACTAAAGGTCATTGGGCCTGGAATGAGAGTATGAATCAACTTTTGGTTTTGTGCTACAGGCATATAAAACTATTTGAATTGATTGGTTTTAAAAATTATCAGCTAGGTTTTGTTTGTTTGTTTGTTTGTTTTGTGGAGACATAGTCTTTTTCCTATCAGGATATTTGATTATCAGGTAAAGGACACCCATCTCTAGATTTTTTCCTAAGCCCTACATCTAAGTATCAAAGAGTAAACTATCCAGTCCTTTCAAAACTAATTACAGATATCTTGTTCAACCACTGCACATTATAGATGGTAACAATATGATCACAGAGAGGTGGTTATTACAAATATTCCCTAGCATTACATAGCTATTTTGTGGAAGAGCCTACATTTGGAAAAATAAAAGCTATACAAATTAGAGCCTGCTTAGTGAGGACTATCCAACTCCCCAGATGAAGGCCTAAACAAAGTCACCCAAGGACCAGCCCCAGAAGCTGGACAAATCAATTTACTTGCTTCTTCACTCAACCTTATCTGGTGCATGTTTCCATGTGTTACTGAGTTATATTGTTGATCATTTTGGCTGGAGTCAACCTGCTTAAATGTATTCACTGAGTGTCTTTATTATTGGTGTGAAAAATAAATTAGTACCATTGTAATGACATTTATGTATTTATTGGTAATAGAACTAATTGGATATTTTTGTGGTTGTTTGGTTTAGAAAACATATTGGTATTTTTTTGGGGGGGTATAATATGTGTGTTGGATTTTGGATACATGTATTTTTTTATTGGTATTTTTCAGTGAGTTGAGAACCATATTCTTAACTTTTATGAGAAAAAAGACTTCTCAAGGTTTGGCATAGTCTTGATGATATGGACTGTTGAGTCATAACACTCAAGGTTAGGTGCCTGTATCATGTGGAAGCTGGGAGAATCATATCATAACCTTGAGTTTTGCAGCATCTACTATTGTAGACTCTGGGAGCCACGTGGACATAGAGAGTTTGGCCATGGGAGGTGTGTCTAATGAAAGATGGATGCAGCCTGCCTGCTCTCTGGCTCTGGCAGGTCTGTGGCTCCCTGCCACCCAGATTCTAAGGAAATAATGGAGGTTAAGTCAGGGACACTCTTTGGACCTACATATTTTACTTTTGTAATAAAATATGTACACTAAAACCATGTATTGATAGTAGAGAGGAGGTATGTTGTAGGGTTTGAAAGCATAGGCTTTTGACTCAGAGAGATCTAGGTTTACCCCTAGTTCCTCATGTGGGGAAAAAAAAAAAGAATAAATGCAAAAAAAAAAGCTTTGCTTATATAAAGCTTAAAACATCTAGGAATAATTTACAAGTCAAATATTTGTTGCCTCTGGGGAGGACAATTCAGTGGCTCACAGATAGCACTGGGAGAAATACTTTTATCATATACCTTTTAATGTACTCTGAATATTGAATCATGGGAACACATTACCATAAAAAAGTAAAAACAAAAGGGAGAAATAAAGATGTAAGCTAAAGTGCTAAGGAAGATATAATATTCAATATAATAATGTTCATTAATTTTTGTCCCTGTTTCATTATGCAGCCAAAGTTAAAGTTTGAAAATTAAATTTGTTGGGCTGAATTTCAGCTTTTCTTCATTAATAAAATATTGGATAAGATGTTAACAAATAAATAGTGTCACTAACTTCAAATACATATGCTTATACAAAAATGTCCTTATAAACTATACCAAAAAATCATATAAAATAAAATTTTAAAGAGAAAAGTATAAATTTTGAAAATGAAATTCTTATTCTGGCACCAATCACCCTGTGGCCTTGGACAATTTATTTATTCTATAATCTTCAATATCTCCATCTAAAAATGAGGCTATAGTATTTATTTTGTTGATTTATTTTCATCATGCTAAGTGTACCCTTTAATCCCCTTCACCTATTTCACTCATCCCCCCAATGACCTCCCCTCTAATAACCATCAGGTGAATATAAATATATTTATATTTAATATAAAAATGAAATAATATAAAATATAAATGAAATATAAATATAAAAATGAAATAATATAGGCATAGTCTTTTTTTTTAAGATTTTATTTATTTATTAGTTAGAGAGAGAGAGAGAGAGAGCACAGGCAGACAGAGAGGCAGGCAGAGGCAGAGGGAGAAGCAGGCTCCCTGCGGAGCAAGGAGCCCTATATGGAACTCCATCCCAGGACACTGGGATCATGACCTGACCCGAAGGCAGCCGCTTAACCAACTGAGCCACCCAGGCGTCCCAAGCAAAGTCTTTAATGCAATGCTTAGCACATGCCAAGTACTGAGGAAGTTAGTGTAACCAGTAGTAATATTCTGTTTAATATTATGATTTCATGTTAGAGCAAGGAAACTGGCCAAGATAGGAACAATCATGGAATCAGTCATACAACCACATCTAACCTTAAAGAAATCAAAACCTAAAGAATCTGTGATTTGACTAACTCATGCAGTTAATTCCTGTAAGAGTTAATTAAGATAAGCCAGATTTCCCAATAACAACTCATGTTCTTTTGAATGAATCAATCTGTTACTTAATAGGTATGCATAGACCCTTGCCTCTCAAAGTGTCAACCAAGTACCAGCAGCTAGACAGCATACAGAGCCTTATTAGAAATGCAGAATCTTGGGCCCCACCCTACATCTACTGAATTAGAAGCCGCATTTTAACAAGATCCCCAGATGATTGATGGAATGTTAACTAATGTTTCAGAAGCCCTGGAAAAGACTAAACCTCAAATTGTGATAATTGTTAGCAAAAACAATAAACTCTAGTAATTCCGTTAAAAATCAATAAAATACCTGAAAAAGAAGTAAAAAATGCCCAAAATCACTTGGGAGGAAAAGTTCCTGGACAGGTGGGGAGACGGGTGGATGAGCAGATAGACAACAGACACAGAGAGAGCCACAGTTAGACATATGCATATATAATTTTTCTGTGTTTTATGAGAAAACTATTGAACTAATTTTGGAATATGTGAGATCTATTTCAAATCAAATATAATATTATTGCTATATCTAAGTCAAATAACTAATTTGATTACTTCTTCCTTTGCACAACCTGTTGAAACAAATTGGTTGTTAGAAAATAAATTTAAACCTACTTTCAATTAAGTAAAATATGAAATCTGTCAAAAATATTGTGTGTTCACATGAACATTTAATAACCTACTAATTCATTAAATAACTAATTTCTCAACCAGTTATTATGACACTGTGTAAACACAAGGTGAATCTCAGATTCTATCCTGATGAGATTTGTAACAGAGAATAACCTGTGCAGATAGACTCTATGTGGGAACAAGCAAAGGACTTGAGTCACTCAGATAAATTCCCAGCTCTGCCTCTTAGTAGCTACCCAGTTCCTAAATTTCCCTGTAAAGATTTCCATAATTCTTTACGTATAAAATGGAAATATTAAAAAGCACCTCACAGGCTTGTTTTGAGGACTAAGAACACCCATAGAGTGCACTGTAAACATAGTATGAATGGCAGGTATAATAATAATTCGAGTTTTATTGTATGTCTTACTTAACCCTTAACTGGAACTCAACTCACAATTGTAACATTCATAAAATAATCTGATCATTTTCAGAGTTTTAACAGATAGTGCACATTTTAATTACTACTCAAGGTGAAGCACAAAGGATACTGCCATTTCTGCAAAGCTCTTTTTAAGAAAATGTTCACTGTTAATGTGGTTGATGTACATCATTGTCACCTATTGCATAGGAAATAGTGCAATCAATCTTGTTTGCTAGATCATGGTAATTAATTCATAGATACACAAAATACTCCAAAGTATTTTTTTAAAGAATAATAAAGAAAAAAAAAAGGATACAAAAGATACTTAAAATGCATCATTATATCCCCAAATTCCAGGAGTGTGGAGTAGATTTAAAAAACTGAATAACAGGATGCCTGGGTGGCTTAGTAGGTTAAGCAGCTGCTTTCAGCTCAGGTCATGCATGATCCCAGGGTTCTGAGATGGAGTCCTACAACAGGCTCCTTGCTCAGCAGGGAGCCTGCTTCTCCCTCTGTCTGCTGCTCCCCCTGTTTGTTCTCTCTCTCTCTCTGACAAATAAACAAATAAAATCTTAAAAAAATAAATAATATTAATTAAACCTCTATATTTTTAGTTTTTTGTACGTCACAAAACACATTTACCTCATTAAATTAAATCATTACAGAGCTATGAGTTAGACATTTTTATTCCCATTTTATAAATGAGGAAATTGAGATTCAAAAAGCCAAGTTATCTTCTCAAGATCATGTGTACAATAAGCAGGCAGAGTTCACCACTCCGCACCCATCACACAGAAGCTCAGGAACCAAATATCGATCTAGAGGGGAATATTAGCCTACTGAATGCTGACTTAAATAAGGACAATTGCTTCTTAGAGATTGTGTTCACCAGTTTCATCTCTAAGTTTCTTCATGTTTTTATTTCATCAGGTATCTTAGTTTTTATTTCTAACAGCCAACTTCTTCCAACCTGTAAGTCTTCACAATGTGAGTGTGACTAATACTGACACAGAATTCCCA
The DNA here is from genome assembly GCA_003697995.1 of Taxidea taxus jeffersonii. Classification (NCBI taxonomy): domain Eukaryota; kingdom Metazoa; phylum Chordata; class Mammalia; order Carnivora; family Mustelidae; genus Taxidea; species Taxidea taxus. The sequence continues at coordinate 24,805 of ML104123.1, forward strand.
CCTGTGAAAGCCTAAGGACTATTCCCAGGGGCTGGGATGATGTTAGGAGGTAGAGGAACTACAGTCCGGAGCATAGAGCCAACATCCAAAAAGGAAGGACAAGAAGAAGCAGAAAAAATGAGCTGAGCAGGCAGTGGCTTAAGCATGCATCCAAGGGGGCTGAGCCAGTAGGTGGAGACAATTTTACTTATCTCTAAAGGATAAAAGTTCCTACAGATTAGTAAGGTCAGATGTGCAAGAGGCCAGTGGGCAGGTGAGAAGAAAGGATGCCCCTATAAAAAAGGACACTGTTACCCAAAAACTTCTCTATTATTCTCTGCTGGTCTATAATACCTTTCACAAACACACACACATATACACATACAATAACTAAAACAAAACAAAACAAAAAACAGAATAAAACAAAAAACCAGGGGCATTTTTTCTTGATTACAGTAGGGAAAAGGATACAATATTTTTATATAGTGTATAAGTGGATCTTTTATCAATCTAGAAGCACTACAGGATGAAGTAGAAGCTAAATTCCTGTCTACTGAAATTAGGTAGGAAAAATTATAAGCTTTGGATTCAGATGGACCTAGGTGAGAATTCTGATCCTGTCAATTTCCAGCTCCGGGTGATTC
>ML104123.1:30427-58823 GCA_003697995.1 Taxidea taxus jeffersonii
AAAAAAAAAAAAAAAAAAAAGCAAGTCTGGAAACTTCACAATTCCAGACTTCAAGTAATGTTACAAAGCTGTAGTAATCAAAACAGTATGGTACTGGCACAAAAACACACACATAGATCAATGGAACAGAATAGAAAACCCAGAAATGAACCCACAACTCTATGGTCAATTAAACTTTAACAAAGCAAGAAGGAATATCCAATGGAGATAAAGACAGTCTCTTCAACAAATGGTGTTGGGAAAATGGGATAGCAACATTCAAAAGAATAAAACTAGATGAATTTCTTACACTCATATACAAAAATAAATTTAAAGTGGGTTAAATACTGAAAGGTGAGAAACCATGAAAGTCCTAGAGGAGATCACAGGCAGTAACTTCTTTGACATTGGCTATAACAACTTTTTTCTAGATACATACTCTTAGGCAAGGGAAACAAAAGCAAAAATAAACCATTGTGATTATATCAAAATAAAAACCTTCTGCACAGTGAAGGAAATAACCAACAAAACTAAAAGGCAACTTACAGAATGGGAAAAGATATTTACAAATGACATATCTGATAAAGGTTTAGGATCCAAAATATGTAATGAACTTATAAAACTCAACATCCAAAGGGGTGCCTGGCAGTCTTAATTGGTAAAGCATGCAAATCTTGATCTTAGGGTCATGAATTTGACCCCCATGCTGGGCATAGACATTACTTAAAACAACAACAACAACAACAAACTCGGTACCCAACGAGCAAATAATCTAATTAGAAATGGGCAGAAGTATAAAAAAAATTTTAAAAATTATAAAAAAAAGACATGGGCAGAAGAACACATATTTCTCTAAAGAAAACATCCAGATGGTCAACAAACATATGAAAAGATGCTCATCATCACTTATCATCAGGGAAATGCAAATCAAAACTATAGTGCAATAATACCTCACACCCATCAGAATGGCTAAAATCAACAACACAAGAAACAACAGGTGTTGATGAGGATGTGGAGAAAAAGAAACCCTCTTATACTCTTGGTAGGAATGCACACTGGTGCAGCCACTCTGAAAAACAGTATGGCGGTTCTTCAAAAAGTTAAAAATAGAGCTACCCTATAATCCAGTAATTCCATTACTGGGTGTTTAGTCAAAGACAAAAACACTAATTCAAAGGGACACATGCACCCTTATGTTTATTGTAGCATTATTTATAATAGCCAAGATACAGAGCAGCCCAAGTGTCTACTGATTTATGAATGGATAAAGAAATGTACCATATATATATATATATGTATGTATATATATGTATATGCATATACATATATATAATATTATATGTTATATATATATAATATTATACCATCATATATATGATGGAATAATATTCAACCCTAAAAAAGAATGGAATCTTGCCATTTGCAATAACATGGTGAGAGCTAGAGAGTATAATGCTAAGCAAAATAAGTCATTCACAGAAAGACAAATACCATATGATTTCACTCATATGTGGAATTTAAGAAAAAAATATGAGAAAAGGGAAAAGAGAGAGAGAAAAGAGAGACAAACCAAGAAACAGACTCTTCACTATAGGAAACAGAGGAAAGGTGGGTTGGGGGATGAAAAAGTGATGAGGATTAAGGAGGGCACGTGTCCTGATGAGCACAGGGTGATGTATGGAAGTGCTGAATCACTATATTGTTCATCTGAAACTAATATAACACTGTGCCTTAACTAACTGGAATTAATTTTTTTTAAATGGGCAGAACATCTGATTTTTCCAAAGACATACAGAAAGCCAACAGACACATTAAAAGATACTCAACATCACTAATCATCAAGGAAACACAAATCACACCTGTCAGAATGGCTGTTACCATAGAGATAAAAAAAAATACCAGCACTGGTGAACACGTGGAGGAAAGGAACCGCTCTGCTCTACAGGAGGGAATGTGAGGTGGTGCACTTACCACAGAAAACAGCACTGAAGTTCCTCAAAAAATTAAAACTAGAACTGCTATATGATCTGCCAATCCCAGTTCTGGGTATTTATCTGAAGAAAACAGAAACACTAACTCAAAAAGTTATCTGTATCACCAAGTTTACTACAGCATTATTTAAATAGCCAAAATATGGAAACAACCTAAGTATCAATTAGTGGATGAATGGATTCCGTATATATACACACATATATACATACCTATACACACACACACACAAACAATGGAACATTATTCAGCAATAAAAAGAATGAGATCTTGCCATTTGCAGCAAGGATAGATCATGATGGCATTATGCGAGGTGAAATAAGTCAGAGAAGAAAAATACCCTATGATTTTACTTACATGTGGAGTCTAACAACAATAACAACAACAACAAGATGCTCATAGATAGAGAACAGACTGGTGGTTGCCAGAGGTGAGGGGTGGGGGCAGGCAAAATGGGCAAAGGGAGTCAAAAGGTATAAACTTCCAGTTTCAGAATAGTAAGTCATGGAGACATAATGTACAGTATGGTGACTATAATTAATAATACTGCATTGCATATTGAGAGTTGCTAAGAGAGTAGATCTTAAAAGTTCTTGTCATAAAATATTTTTTTCTAAATCTCTATGGTGACAGATGTTAACCAGGTTTATTGTGGTGACTATTTCTCAATGTATACAAATATTGAATCACTGTCATACACATGAAACTAATATAATAATATATGTCAATGAGAGCTCAGTAAAAAACAAAAAAGAAAAGAAATGATCTGCGGACTGAAACAAGGTTTATAAAATTCACACGCACCCAACTGTGTACATGCTCTCCCACGGTGAAATAATCAGATATTCACCCCCGAACTTCTACCCCCAAATTAAATATGACAAAATATGAATGCTTCAATGACAAATTAGTGTGCAAAAAAGAAATGAAAGTGCCATATATCTGATGTCCTCAAGGGTTAGCCAATCATTCAATCTATTTTTATAACTGCTAAACAGCAATACTCAAGAAACTCATCCTTCAAGTTCTTTACAATTTTCATTATAAAGAGAAGGACAGATTTTTGTGAGAACTTCTTCAAGCCTTGTTTCTTTACCACTCAAGGTCCTAACTGCCTTCCAACTATGGTACCCGTTCTTGTTCCTCTGAGACTGTCAAGACTTCTTGAAGCTTTTGAGCATTAGCAGGCTTCTCTGCCAGAAGTGCTTTATGTTTTCAATCAGTATTCATATAAATTGAATAGTCTTAGCTTTTGAACATTATAAATAGAAGATCTCTTATCCATGTTTTTTGAAAATAATAACAATGACAAAAAAGATAATACTTAATGACAATTGAGTTAAGGTGAACATGCATTTTGTACTGGATTACACTTGGTAAAAATCAAGTGTGAAGAATAATAATAAGTGAAAAGCTAACATTGTTAACAACTTATCATGTGTCAAAACTTCTAAATGCTTTTTAAAATATCTCTTCTTAAGTTCACAACAGCTCTAGGAGTTAGGCAATTCAAGAGATGAATCTGGATCAAACCTTGATTATGCCAATATCCATGTGTGATCCCACACAAACAACTTAACCTGCTTGGGCCTTAGTTTCCCAGTACGTATTAGTTTTCTATGGCTGTGTAACAAATGCTTTCACAATCTAGTAGCTAAAAACAACAGATACTAATTGTTGTATAGAGTTTCTGGAGTCAGGGATCCAAGAGTGGCTTAGCTGCATGGTTCTGGCTCAGGCTCTCTCATGAGGTGATGGTTGAGATATAGGCCAGGGTTGCAGACATCTTGAAGGCTGGGCCTGGGCTGAGGAATCCATTGCCAGGCTCATTCACACAGGTGTTGGAAGACTGCTCTAGTTTCTCACAAGCTGCTGTGGAGGCCCCAGTTTCTCACCACCCGGCCCTCTCCATAAGGCCCATCCCATCAGAGCCACTGGCTTTCTCCACAGGGAATGAACCCAGAGAGAGTGGAAAAGACAGACGTCTCAGTGCCTTCTTACTAACTGGTCTCCAAAATTTCACTGTTTCATTTCTCACTCCTGTTTTCTATTCAAAGAAGAGAGGGACTAAGTTCAACCCACACTTAAGTGGAGGGAAGTTAGTCTATCCTCTTGAGGGGAGGCATATCCAAGAATTTGGTATGCAGAGACAGTTTTAAACTGTCATGCCATCTATAAAAATTAATAGAGTGAGAATCACGGCTCAATTTCATTGAGTCCTTAAAACCCCTGGAATTTTGCAAAAATGGGTTTCAAGTCTGCTTGAAGCTGACTACCCAACCATGCCCCTCTTTTAGTGCTGACTCAGAATGGTGACCCTGCTGACGTACATCATATTGAAAGTCCTAGAGCCAGGCTTACTTATAAAAATTATTACTAATAGTTATAGTAGTAAGAGTATTTCCTTGGCAGCTTGATGCATTTTCACATATGTTTACATCCATATACTTGTCATCTAGATCAAGTTAGAGAACATTTCAATATTCCAGAAATCTCTCAAACCCCTTACCAGATACCAATGTCCTCCAAATATAGCCACTAGTCTGACCTCAATGCCCATAGATTAGTTTTTAAACTTTAATTAAATAGAATCATATCATGAATGTTTATTTATGTAGTTTCTTTAGGGGAAAGCTCCTTCCTTTGAAGTGTAGTAGATGGTTATCCTGAGTCCCGTCAGAAGGCCATCTGATCCAAGCACAGCTGTACAGGTGTTTGGAATTTTTTTTTAAGATTTTCCTTATTTATTTGATAGAGAGAGATCACAAGTAGGCAGAGAGGCAGGCGGGGGTGGGGTGGGGGGGGCAGGAAGCAGGCTCCCTGCTGAGCAGAGAGCCTAATGCAGGGCTCGATCCCAGAACCCTGAGATCATGACCTGAACCTAAGGCAGAGGCTTTAACCCACTGAGCCACCCAGGGCCCCCAGGTGTTTGGAATTCTTATCACTAAAAATTCACTTAAGAGATCAGAGGGGTGAAAAAAAAAAAGAGATCAGAGGGGTGCCTGGGTGACTCAGTGGGTTAAGCTCTGTCTTTGGCTCAGGTCATGATCTCGGGGTCCTGGGATCAAGCCCCACATCCGACTCCCCTGCTCTGTAGGGAGCCTGCTTCCCCCTCTGTCTCTGCCTGCCTCTCTCCCTACTTGTTATCCCTCTCTCTGTCAAATAAATAAATAAAATCTTTAAAAAAAAAAAAAAGAGAGAGAGAGAGAGAGATCAGGTGTTACTTCCTGGAAGTTAGCATGGAGTAGCATACTTGGGAGCTCATTAAATAAATATGTATTGTGTTCTTCTTAGAAGCCAGGCACTGGGATACATGACTAGAATATCAGCATCATTGGGCATAGTTCATAATCAAAAGCAGCTCCAGTTTACAGATCCAGGGATGATTACAACACAGAGTTAGAAGGTCTAGCATGAAAGCAAGCAGATTGAGAATAGGAACCCTAGCTCTCTAGAAAGGTCAGCGAGGTAATGTCTGAACCATGCCCTGCAGGCTCACTAGGAGTTACTCAGAGTTTGACTTATATATCAAGGATTATACTAAAAGGAAGGATGCAATGAATATCTGTAAAAATTTGCAGAAAAAGGCATAGTGCATTTGAGAGATGGCATGGGTGAAGCAATGAGGGTAGAAACTGGCTGAGAGGTAAGGGCTGTCCCCATAGTGAACCCTGTGCAAGCCATGGCTATAAGTTTATATTCACAATACAAGCCATCTAAAGCCTGGGACATGATTTTTATTTGTTTGTTTCTAGAGTGAGAGAGGAGGACAGGGAGGAGCATAGGTAGAGGGAGAAATCTCAAGCAGACTCCGGGCCCTGCAGGGATTGATCTCAGAACCCGGAGGTTATGACCTGAGCCAAAACCAAGAGTCTTGAAGCTTAACTGACTGTGCCACCCAGGCACCCCTTGTGCCTTGTGCCCAAGTTTTAAGGAAGAGACAAGATCAGATTTGCATGAAAATAACTCTAGCAGCAATTTAGATAATGAATTGGGGGGAAAAAGGAGAAAATGGGAGCAGGAGAGCCACAAAGGAGGTAAATTATGATATAAAGGAGTGGTAATGGGATGTTGACCCTGTCCTGGGGGCACATGCACGTGTACCAACAGCCTGCCTGGATCACAGCAAGCCACCCAGGACTCCCACCTCCCACTGTTCCAGAGACTTCTATATAGGGGCCCATGCCTGGCCTCGGGTCCCGCAGATGACTGTGTGGACACCAGGACGAACCTCTGTCCAGCCCTGGAGACCCTAGAGGAGACCCATTGCTGCCTCGTGCCTCAGTTTCTCCATCTGTCAAGGGGGCCAGTCACAGCCCCAGCTCCTGGTGTGACAGGGACAGATGTGTACAGCAAGGGGAGGCAGGCTAGAGAACCAGCACGTGGCCCGCTAACGCCAGCGTCTTAGGGGCTGTGTGCAAACCGGGGCTTGCCGTGTCTTCCCACGGACCGATCAGCTGACACGTGGGCCCCACGCCACCTGGCAGCAGCACCCTGCTCCCCACCGGGGCTGCCGTGGGATGGAGAAGGTCCAGTGGCTGTGGCCTGGGATGGATGGAACAGGGCACATCGCTGGACAGAGACAGTATCCAAGGAGACCATCAACCCAGGGTGGCTGAACCCCCGGTCGGAGTCCTTGCCCTGAGGACCACATCTGGGTAGGAGCTCCAGGCAGCCCTTGGCACACCGGGTCCCAGCCTGGTCGCATGCGCTCCAGGCTCCGTGTACAGAATACCCATGCAAGGTCAAGACCCCGGGGCAGCCCCTGCCATGTAGCAGGTCCCCAAGGGCACCGTCCTGATAAGCCCCTTCCCCCCTCAGCGGAAGTAAAGCCATCTCAGAGAGGTCCCTGAAGGCAGCACCAACAGGGCTCTTTCATCTTCTCCAAGAAATGTGTCAGGTACAACTCATTCTCATAGAGGTTCTTTCTAGCCATCCTTGAACCCGAGGGTGCCCAGATGGCATTCTAGAGGTCTCAAGTCTCCTGACACTACACTTACAATTGTATTAGTTACAGTCATGTGTATTGTGGGGGCACAGGGATGTGTTTTTTTCTGAGCTGAGATTCATGCTCACATAGTTTAAAACCATTACATTAAAGAATTACTAATGTAAATTGAGTCAAAATATAGAAATGAGTAACTAAGCTTGTTGTTGCATTGAGAACCTTAAGAGAAGGAATTTAACTTATTTTTATTTAAACTCCTAAAATCTAGCACAGTGCCTGGCACATATTTGATGCTCGATATCTTGTTGAGTCCATAAAATTAGTAATACAAACTGTAAATAGCTCCTGTAGAATGGGGATGTTTGTACATATAGTGAGGGTTAAGGTAAACTATAGATTTAACATACCTGGTGCTTTGTGATATAAAATAAATATTCAGCACATGGCAGTTGTTAATTGTATTAGCCTTGCCTTCAGTAACACACATAAACTCCCATCTAACAATATCTATAAGGAAATCATTAAACCCTGAATAAGGATCAGGGTAATAATTTTCTAAACATTGATTTTAAAAATGCTACAAATGATATGAGCCAAAAGTGCTGTCAGGAATAAATGTTAGAGAGAAAAGTTTTTGATTACTTTTAATTAGCTTTTGATCTTCCCTTAGCCAGCTTTTTATCCTCTCTATAATAAAAAAATAATGAGGGAAAAATGAGTCAAGGTGCTAAATCAAAATGAAACAGTTATATAAAATTCTGTCTAGAGAATTCACTCATATCACATAAACATTTCTGATTCTAAATGTTATAAATGGTATAAGTTCCCTTTTTACTAAAAGTTCTGAACAAAATAATCTCTGGAAGGTTTCCAAAGAAACCAAAAACATATGCAAAAAATAAAACAAAACAAAACAAAACAAAAAGCAACCAAACACACTAACATAACATAGCTGGTTACAGTGCAGGAAAAAAAAAATATCCTCAAGACTAAATTCAATAAATAACATTTGTGAAGTGTGTGGCATGCAAGTCTTCTGGAGTTCTTATCTTAGGGAAATGGGGCCCCTTTTCAGTGTGGGTTTCCTTCTCCTTGAACAACTATGATGCCTATAGAGAGTAGAAACTCATTCTCAAGTCTAGACACAGAAATAAAGTAGCAGCTTAAGCAACCTCCACAAAGTTCATACCCAAGTCCATTTGGTTCTAATCTCCAGGATCTGTACTTTTACCAGCTTAAAAAAAAATTATAACTGGGAACAATGAAATAGTTTCCTCTTAGGGCATAATAATAATGATTCTAAAAATTATTTGTGTCAAAAAGTACAAACTTTTCAAAAGAATTATCAGTAGTTTATTTTATTTGCAATATTTATTATTCATATTAAGGGATTCTATTCTACAAAAGGAATGTTACTTTAATAGACTTTCAGTCAATCTCTTATTTTTAGGTTTTGGGTTAATATTGATCTAATTTTTTTCAAAAATGTTAGGATAAAGCAAATCTCCGACTCTTTCAAAATAAAAGGTGCCTAGGATCAGGGTAAAAGACAGTAAGATAAAAATGATGTGTTATCTAAATTATTGTGGGCATTTGAGATCACACAAAATGCTGTTTCTGAACTACTGGCTATTGCTAACAGAAAAATAATATATATTTATTTGTGTTTTGATATTTGCTTTTTGTGGAACATGGACTTATTTTAAGAAGTGATTTTAAGGGCACCTGGGTGGCTCAGGTCATAATCCCAGAGTCCTGGGATTGAGCCCTGCATTGGGCTCTATGCTCAGCAGGAAGCCTGCTCCTCCCTCTTCTACTCCCCCTGCTTGTGTGCCCCCTCTCACTTTCTTTCTCTGTCAAATAAATAAATAAAATATTTTTTAAAAAAGATATGTTTAAAGTAATGACTTTAAGCAAAAGGTGTTTATAAATTCCCTTTTCCCACCCCACATACATAATACCTTGCAGAAGACAACAAAGCAAAGAGAAGAGAGACCCTGGAGCAATTAGGTCAGAGAGGCTAGGGGCTCAGGTATCACTCAACCACATGGAAAGCAATCAATAGAAACCTGGTAGTCTGAGTAAAGTATACATGAAGAATTAGACTGAAGCCAGAACCAACCAATGGTCCCATTCAGGACCAACTGGTCAGAATGAATATGGGCACAACAGGTTCTTACTGGATCCAATATTATGTAGTTAATATTTTAAAATATCTTTGAAGTCATCCATTAGTAGGTGCTTTGCTCTAAAAACTTTCAGATCTTTGAAGCCATGTCCTCTTGAAACACAAACCTTCTCAATGCTCCTCAAATCAAATCGACCTCTGTACAAGACTTCTGTAAAAAGTTATTGTGGCATGATGTTTATCATACTGAGCTCATTTTTTTTAATTTCACATTAAGTTTCTCTTTGAGGAAAAAATCCTAGTGGTATCTACGTGATCCCATATATCTGGATCTCAAACATTTGGAATGCCAAATAATGTTCCCTTATTTATAGTCCTTGGGGTATCACATTTTTGTCTTTTGAATCTTCTGACACTCCCTTATTGTTATTTATCTCCTCAAGAGGACTAAAATTCTTATTAGAACTAATTTTTTTGTTGTACTTGGTTTATTTACTCTTTATGTCTTATGTGCCCTGGATTGTGAAATTACCCCTATAGAAAAGTTTTAAATTTGCTTTGTTAGAACCCCAAAGATTTCATGAATCTTGGATCATGTCTATTGCATTCTTGGCTTTTACTAACGTAAAATAAATCTAGCCCCATTATCACGCACAGTACCAGACATTTCATTTTCTTGTGGGAAAATTTCTTCTCCACAAAGAATGTGATAGATGATAGATAGATATAGATTGATAGGTAGATGGATAGATGGCTAGATTCTTTGTCATCTATATGTTGGCCAAGTTCATCTGAGGTCTATTTTATGGACTTAGGCTATTCTTTTTTTTTATATATTTTTTAATTTTTTTATAAACATATAATGTATTATTAGCCCCAGGGGTACAGGTCTGTGAATCGCCAGGTTTACACACTTCTGAGCACTCACCATAGCACATACCCTCCCCAGTGTCCATAACCCCACCACCCTCTCCCTACCCCCCTAACCCGGGCAACCCGCAGTTTGTTTTGTAAGATTTAGAGTCTCTTACGGTTTTGGACTTGGGCTATTCTTGAAAGATCCCAAGTTAGAGCCAGCTTCCCACCTCGCCTGGGTGTAGGACCCTATATTTTGAGTCCCTTTGCTTTTTAGTATTTCAGATATAAAAGACTGTTTCTCAGGTCTGATACTTTCTGGCCACATAAGTGAAGCTAACTACCTTGACATTAACTTTATAACAACAGCTATCAATTTTCTTCTCATTGTCTTTAAACCCTTTCAGATGTTGTTTTGTCATTATTATTATTATACTACTGTAATAAGTAATGTTAGTGGACACATGCAAAGTTGGTTTGTTCTTTCACCTGAGCCATGGTTCACTGTTCTTTCCCTAACTATAGCATTGACCTATCATTTATTTGGTGCAGTTTAGCTAGTGAAACCAATGCCTTTATATAAAGGAATGATTATTGTAGCAGGTCCATTAAGAGATAACTTTTATGAAGATGAACTTTTACCAAGACTATTAAAACCACACAATGTAAATAAAGGAGGTAGTAGCTATTTCACTTTTGCAAAAGGATGTCCCTGGATACACTCACATGATACCCATTTTCTACAGATGAACTGCTTCTTTGATCATTCATTTATTAGCACAATCATTCTGGAAATATTTATCCAAGCCTCGATTGTGTTAGGCACTATTGTAGGGGTTGGAAGTACAGAAATGAATAAGAATGTGTCCCTATTCTTAAGGAATTCATAAACTAAATGACTGTAGAGTCAATGATCAAAGACCACAGTTAAAGAACTGGGAGGAAAGAGATGGAAGTGTTTCAGAAAGTCAGACATCATCCAAGCACTGGAACTGAAAGTATATAACCAGAATGGGGCTGACCAGGGTTTGGATATGGGGAATACAAAGGCAGACCATCCAGGTTGAAACTGTGAAGGAATCTGTAGATAACACAGCATGTAGAAATTCGCATACAAAGAATAAAATTTGAGGCAAGGCTCAGCAAGATATTGAAGATACTAAAAGAAACTAGGGACTATACCATACTAAGGTTCAGAAAGCAAAGAGGGGTAGGCTATGCTAATGAAAAAAAAATTAAGCAGTGAATTGTACACTCAGACTGTGTGTTTTAGAAAGATGTTTTGGCTCCAATAACATACAAATATCTGACCATATGAACACGTGTTATCAGTCCTTTTCCACATTTTGACCACCATTAATAACAATTTGAAAACAACTTAGCCAGAAGTCACTAGGGTGGTCAATAGAGATGTTTTTTTCACCTTCACGTTCCTGTGGACAACTCTGAAACTGCAGTCTACTGCAACGAGAGAGAATGTGGAGCTTGATGAAATCAGGAAGTATTCAAGGGGTCTCAACTATGGTCAGGTTCATCCCAGGGCAGAAATGGGTCCAGAAGACGAAAATTTTGGCCATGTTTAATCCTCATCTTAAAACAGAAAAATCAGAATGCAAGTATAGAGCTTATATTTGGGAAGTAATACAACTTCACGTTACCTATTTGGGTCTAAATTTTGGGAAAGAAGGATAGGACAGGGGTAGAGTAAGTTTTCCTACGAGTTATTCTGCCATGGACTTTTTAGACCTATTTTTGCAACTAAGAAATGAATTTTTTTTGTTTTTTAAAGATCCATATTTCAGACACTTTGTAATCAAACAGATTCTTACAGCCTTCCCCTGAGGTATGTGTTGAGTAGTTGATCAGCAATTTAAATTCATGAAAACAACCTGAATGTCATGGGTTGGTATTTGGATTTCTCAGTATAATATGTCACAGGGATGAGACAACATTAGAGAAACTAGGTTCTTTTTTTTTTTAAAGATTTTATTTATTTATTAGTTAGAGAGAGAGAGAGAGCACAGGCAGACAGAGAGGCAGGCAGAGGCAGAGGAAGGAGCAGGCTCCCTGCCAAGCAAGGAGCCTGATGTGGGACTCGATCCCAGGATGCTGGGATCATGACCCGAGCCGAAGGCAGCCGCTTAACCAACTGAGCCACCCAGGCATCCCAGAGAAACTAGGTTTTTAACCAGGCTCCATTCAAGGTAAACATATACTATTAAGAATTTTTTCAGGGGTGCCTGGGTGGCTCAGTGGGTTAAAGCCTCTGCCTTCAGCTCAGGTCATGATCTCAGGGTCCTGGGATGGAGTCCCGCCTCAGGCTCTCTGCTCGGTAGGGAGCCTGCTTCCCTTCCCTTCTCTCTGCCTGCCTCTCTGCCTACTTGTGATCTCTGTCAAATAAATAAATAAAATCTTAAAAAAAAGAATTTTTTCAAAATAATGATGGATTTTTGTTGATACATCATTAGAAGCTCTTCTGTTTATATTACACTGGAATTGTTAGTAGAACACTGAGCTGTACGGCCCCCAGCTTAGTCCTGTTAGCATAGCCCGTTCCTGAAGTCTGTTCTCAGTGAGATCCAATATGTAAAAATATATTTGTGTGAGAAAGAAATATCTGCAGTAAGTCAGAAAGAAGATGTCATGAAAAAAAAAAGCAGTTTTCTCTCCAGGCTCCTCATGGTCTATTCTTCAAAGTCTCAGCTAGAGAAATAAACAGGTTCAGAGGGAGTTTGTGTCTTCAAACACCTTCCACAATTGTACATTAGCCCTGCCACAGGAGAGAGTGAGAAACAAGAAAGCAAACACCCTTCCTGAAAAAGTGTCCATTTAGAAGTGATTGGCAATATTCTGATGGCTAGATTTTTCACACCTGTTGACAACCCAAAGCTATTTCTTCACACCTTTTGCAGATGTCAACCGGCAATGCTGCTGCAATTCATTTTGTGGTTCACATACCACCCAGCTGAGTGAGGCAACACTCCAGGGGAACCCACTGACATGGAAGTTGCTGAGAAACAACAAAAATGCTGTGAAAAATTGCTTAGATCTCAGACCGGTTCTTGGTGGCCCTTTCTGCCTCACAGAGAGGTATTGGGTTGGATTAGTAATTCCAGAAGGAATCTTATTCTGAGAACTGTAAGGACTCTAAGGAGCCCTCAGTTCTCTCTGATTTTGTTTTCAGTTAATATACTTTATTTTGGGGAGCACCTGGGTGGCTCAGTGGGTTAAGCCTCTACCTTTGGCTCAAGTCATGATCTCAGGGCCCCGAGATCGAGCCCCACATCTGGCTCTCTGCTCAGTAGGGAGCCTGCTTCCCCTTCTCTCTCTAGAGGCCTGCCTCTCTGCCTGCATATGCTCTCTGTCTGTCAAATAAATAAATAAATAAATAAATAAATAAATAAATAAAATCTTAAAAAAAAAACCCAAAACTTTATTTTTTGAGCAGATTAAGTTTCACAGCAAACTTAAGTGGAAAACACAGATAGCTCCTATATGTTCCCTGTCCCCAAATATCCACATTATTGAATTATTTTGCAGTGTTAATTAATCATCTCATACCCATTTTTCTTGTTTTCCTAATGAGGTTGTAAGTATCTTGATTAGGAAGATTATGTGTTGACCTTTCAGCATCCCATATCTGGGAGGAATCTGACACCCTTTGGTTGACTAATCTTGATGCCAGTGCCTGTAAGACCCTGAGATGATGTCATGTAGAGATGGCTTGTCACATGAACGAGCTCAGTAGGGTATGAATAACATTGACTTCGGAATCAGACATCCCCAAATGTGAATTGTGCCCCTTTAATTTATTAACAACAAAAGGTACTCTTCAGAGTTTCTTTTCGATTCTCGTAGGAACTATGTAAAATATCACCGCAGAGCACAAATTTTGTAAAAGAACGTGTCTACTGAGAATCTGTGTGCCATACATCCAGCACAGACTGGTAAGTAATGTAGGGAACATTATCTTTCTCCTATTATTCCCGCCCAACCTGCACTCTATTCAAGATAAATTTTACTCCCATTCTTCCCTGGAATTTATATACTTTCATCTTGCCTAAGTATTCAGTTTAAATATATAAATATATAAATTGATAACATTTATCACTAAACCTAGGAGGAAAAAGAGAAAGGTGATAAGGAGGGTCATAGAGAAAGTAGAAATAGAACTATTTTAATTTCAGGGATTGTGAAATGCCCTTGGACACTACCAAAGGCAGTTTTAGGAGAATCATGTAGACCTCCGTAGTTCCATTACATTTGAACTTGTGTACTTGAACACTGGGGACTTTGACATGATTATTCAAATATATGCAAATCTAGCTAGTCCTGTAGTCACAAAAAGAGAATCTCAACCTTATCAAGCACCTTGTGTCACCCTCTGGCTGACTCGGATGTCAAAAATACCTTCAGTTTTCAGATTATTGGTTTAAATGTGAAATTAGAAAGGGGAAGATCTGGCCTCTCATTTTGGTTCCTGTGTCACCTATTATCTAATCTTAGGCAAGGTATTCAGCCTTTGAAGAAGCTTTATCTTCTGAGTGTTAGTAACCATGCTGCCTCTCTCACAAGGTTGTTCCAAGGATCAGGTGTAAAGCACACAAACACGGCACAAAGATTATTATGCACAGGTAGTGGGCAACTGCCTGCTTTAGGTTAGAGGAATGTACCAAGAGTGAAGGAAAGTTAAACTGAGAAGAAATAGAGTACAAAAGGGAGTGAATAGAGAATCAAAGCAATAGCCACTCTAATAAGAAGCCCAAGAGAAATGATTTTAGAGAACCCACAGTGTAAACTAATCCCAATTAGATCACAGCAGCTGAACAGTATTGTTTACACCAAAGACATATTTTACCCTGTTTTTTGATGAAAAGGAGATTGGGTAGTTTCATTGTGAAATTAGGTTTGCTTTTAAGAACAATAAATTTATGAAATAGGCTACAAACATGTCTTGGGAAGCCAGACACTGTAATGGTGGCTGATTAAATACACTCAGTGACTTACCAGTGGAGGCAATCTCCCTCAGTAGGGAAAGGAATAATGTCACAGGAAAGACATTGAGAAGGCAGAAGGGATTGACGGGACCAGAATGATAAATGGGAAAGGAGGTTATATTACTTTTGAGAGCTAGAAAAACTGAGATTACAATAGCTGAAGAAAAGACATTGAAGAGCAGAGATATGATTGAAGCTTTTAAGATGTTAAAAAGGATAGTAAAGGTCAATACAGATAAGCTTTACCAACGATAATGACAAACACTGAAATTTAAGGACACATTCTAAAAATAAGCAGTGGATAGAAGAAGATTACTTTTTTTGTTGCTCAGGAAACCTTGGCATATTCTGTCCACTCCTAAATTATCTTTATTTTGTTGAACAATCAGAACACAGGAAGGCATGGAGTCAAAAACATTATGCATCATCGTAAGAAAAAGGACAAGGCTTCAAATCAGGATTAAAATAGCAATTCATAAAATATCCCTGAGACTGCATTTTGATTTTTTCAGAGGACCAATGATCAAAACATGAATAATATGCAGATTTATTTAAAAACCCTATGGACATTGTTTCTCCAAAGAGGTTTTGTACTGGTTTTGGCTGAGAATCACATGAGTATTACTATCCTGGCATTACTTTCAAGTTCAGAGCCATGTAAGGGGATGTTGTAACTTAAAAGCACAAATACTGGGGTATTACAGAGGGCAGTATTGCATGGAGCACTGGGTGTGGTCCATAAACAAGCAATCTTGGAACACTGAAAAAATAAAATTAAATTAAATTAAAGGGAAAAAAGCACAAATACTGTGAGGGCATGTTTATGGCATGAGCCTCAAACAACCTTTTGTTTGTTCCTATCCTAGTGCAGACATTCTTCTTATCTCCCTGATAGTGGGCAGATTCTTTCCAAATCTACCCTATTACTGAGCTTATCACTTTTTCAGAGCTCTCTGCCTTTGTATTAGTGTCTCATTTCCAGTGTCTCTCCTTTTTCTTGCTCTAGGCCTACTCAGCTTTCACTGTGGGCCTCAGGTTTTCAATTGTCTCTACTCCCCACCTCCCGGCCCCGCGGGGATTCTCCTAAATTTCTGGCAGTTTAGAATTGCATTTAAAGGATGTTTGTGATATTTTATTTAGCATTTCTAGATTTATTTTTTTAGCAGTCTTCCACATTGCCTGGAAAACCAAGTTGTTGAACTTCTATGATTCTTCCAGTAAATAAAATAAGGAGCAAAATAGAATTAGTACATTTACCCAAATATGTGAACTGATTAGCCATGACAGAAAATCCACAGTCATTGCCCTAAATATGTGTCCCTGAGGCATAAAAACGCATGTTCTTATGTAGTCGCCTCAAAGATTTTCTCGGGGAAGGGAAGAACTCTATCTACATGTATCTTGATCTGTAGGTGTTGCCTTCTTGGGGAAATTATTCTACATCTTGACTATTCTATTTCTTCTTGTTCTGTGGGGCCAGTCACTCATCCCTCAGCTGTCTAACTCCTGGTTGATTCAGAAATCCCAATGTGACCATGAAGAATTTCCTCTCAGCACCCCTTCCATGGGCCCAGTGCAAGCCTACAGAATATCACTGGCTCTATCCAGTCTAGTTTGGTCACTAGTGCCTTCTGGGAAGAAAAACCAAATGACACTTACACATAAGAAGATATAAATGTCAGAGCTAACCCAGTTTCTCATACTTCTGTCATTTCCACTCCTCCCAGAATAATCCCTGAAGTTCAACTCCCACCACCTTCTAGCCATTCTATTCTAGTTAGGGTGATAATGTGTCCTTGTCTGCCTAGGACAACCTAAGCTTTTGTATGCAGTCATGACATGATTGCTAAAGCACTTCCATCCATGCTCAAAAGTGAACTAGTAAGGGAAATAAATTATATGATCATCCTAATTCTAGTCAACTTCATAAACAAAGCCTGATAAGGAAATTATTTAAGGGTTTTCTTTTTTCCTCATCACTGACTCAGTCTTGGTGTGAAGCCATACTCCTTTTAATTTGGCACATGTCAACAAGTGTGCAGGGCTCCTCTAATGCTAAGACTCCTTTACTGCCAGACAGAACCTCGATCTGATGTACCACAGCAATTTCTAGACTTCCATGTAGTCCTAATCCATGGCTTTCAGTTTCCACATTCACTTCAGTTCATAGGATTACATTTTCACTTTGATTCAGAAGTCCTTAGTAGATTTGTTAACTTGTCTAACATTCTAATTTGCCTTCAGTCCTGGAGGTTGACTGTGAACCCTACTACCTGTCTTTCTGGGAGAGACTTCAATCCATAACTTATTGTCTCCATATGAAATATATCAACTCATTACCCATCCCTGATTTTCACACCGAACCCCCATTTGAAATAAATTACTATCATTTTATGAGCCCAACCTCCTAGAGGCAGTAATTAACTAGATTATGTTCCAGTTGGTTTTGTCTAATGGAGGTCTTCTTCAGACTACAAGCTACCCCAAACCTTGAAAACCAACTTCAATGGACTGCCTAGATTTCTTAGTCTTACTTGGTATCAATATTTTTGGGAGAAGGTAGGCTACAAAATTTACCTGGTCAATGATTCAACTTGCCAAACATAAGCTTCCCTGAATCTCAATAATATCTAGTCTGATAATAAAGCTACAAACAAATTTAAAGGAGGAGGATATCAGAAGTGTACTTTAGTTATACAATTGTTTTGATTGCTCTTCCCTTCTTGGTATGCAACAAGATACAGCTCAAATTCAGTGTGGGTGGCTCAGTCGATTAAGTGTCTGCCTTTAGGTCGGGTCATGATCCTGGAGCCCAGGGACTGAGCTCCCCATACAACTCCCACCTGGTGGGGAGTCTGCTTCTACCTCTGCCCCTAACCCTGCTCATGTTCTCTCTCATTCTCTCTGTCTCTCTCTCAGGTAAATAAACAAAAGCTTAGAAAAAAAAAGAAGAAACACAATATCTATTTAAAACTTACTATTGAATCTCTACTGTGTGGTTCTGATTTAGGTTTATTTTGGGATGTAGGGATAAACATGGCATGTACCCTATCCATGGCAGCTTCCAGTCTGGTAGAGTCTTGTTAGTTTAATGTATTTTGCATTTGTCAGGCTGATTTTGAATACCCATGCAGCAGATGCAGATATGGATTAAAAAACTCCATCTGCCCAGGATTCTAGTCATAGTTAAATGAGTCACTTATAAGGCTTAGGAAAAATCACAGGAAAATCACAAACTTGTCAAAGAAGTTCTTTAATAGTGTGACAATAATGTCCCTCTCCCTTATGTTGATTAGTGAGGGAAAAACAACCACAGAGCATAAATAGTCTGACTGCTGGCATCAAGTACAGTTAGAAGATGAAAAACAATAGGCAACCTCTAACTAAACAGAGTGACAACTGTTCTTGAATAAATCTTCTACGTTTAACTGAAGGCTTTGGATGATGGGATTTTAGAGGAGTTTTTGTTTTGTTTTGTTTGTTTGTTTTTCCCCACTTGTTTCCCTATTCTAGACAGTGAAAAGGAAGTAAGTCTATTTTAAATGGTGAAAAAGAAGTCTTAAGTTTGGGGGGTGGGGTTAAAGTTTATTTCAAAATTTGAAATCTATTTAGCTAGCTTTAAAGGAATATAATGAAGAGTATGGGTCAGAAAACTAGAAAACTCTGAATTTGATTTCCAGCTCAGTGACTCAAGTACAATAACCAGTCCAGGAAAACCGGTTGAATATAATTCCTCTTGCCCTCTGTATGTACACCTCCTCTTGAGCAGTAAGTTTTCTTACACTTCCCATTTTAGTGATAGTATCACTTTTTCCTCTCAAAAATTGTTCTTACTGATCTTCTCAGCTAGGGTAAACCAAACCAAGCCAGACCAAACAAAAAACAAAACAAAACAAAAAAAATCTCTCTATTCATTGAATCCATAGCCACTCTTCAAGGGTTGGATCACAAGTTATATATGCTTTATGAATATTTTCAATGGATTTCTTTAAAGCTGGTACTAGGTACTGACTTTAAAAACATTGGTTTGTTATTTAACAGGTTTATGTGAAGGCCTAAGACAGATTTTCATAGAGGGCAGAAATATTATTCTAATTCAACTTTACAATAAACTTGGAGAGAACCACCACATTTCCTGAAATGCTATATAGACCACAGATCTCTCTTGCATTTTTTCATGCATAAAACTGTCCAGATTGTTTTTACAGTTGTGGGTCCTGAGTATACAAAGCTACTCCAGAGTTTATTAAAGGTAATTCTTAAAGTCTTATATCCTCTCTGAGTCTCCAAGATTGATCAGAATTTTTCATCTTTTCTTCTTAAATATTTCCATTAAACACGGACTTTAAAACTTTGAAAAAATTCCCTTTTGATCTCACAGTTAAGTGGGAGCAGAATATATGACCCCAAAACATTCCACTTGGCATGTAGATTATTTTAAGCTGAAGGCAATTAAGGCCTAAAAGGAAGTTTTGTAAGTGTTGCTGTTTTTTAACTTCTTTAACTGCTTAAAAGAATTTATTTATTTATTTGTTTGTTTTTTAAAAGATTTTATTTGTTTGTTTGACAGACAGAGATCACAAGTAGGCAGAAAGAGAGAGAGACGGGGAATCAGACTCTCTGCGGAGCAGAGAGCCTGATGCAGGGCTTGATCCCAGGTCTCTGAGATCAGGGCCTGAGCTGAAGGCAAAGGCTTAACCCACTGAGCCACCCAGGTGCCCCTGCTTAAAAGAATTTAGATAGAAGACCTGTACCAGGAAGAGAACTAATACCAGAGATAACTTTTTATATCAGAAAAATGTATCTACATGCAAAAATTTATTTCCAAACATTTGTTCTTCCTTACTATGACTCATCTTCCTCCCTTTTGAATCCTCAGAACGCTAACCCTTCTCTTTAGGTCAGGACAGCATATAAGTTTTAACTGCCTATCAAAAGAGCCTAAAGTCTTTGAGGTTTCTGAATGTACAAAATTATTTTTTTCCTTCTGTTAATCTGTCTTATGTCAATTTAATTATTAGAACAGCCCAAGAGCCTAGAGGGGAAAAGGGAAAACTTTTCCTCCCCTACCATTCTTTCAATCTAGGTACAAAGAGAAGAAAAAAAAAAATGAGTAGGAAGAGAAGGGGCAACTTTGGGAACAAAATTGCAAAAGGAGAGTAGAATAAAGTAGTTTGAGAACAAAGTTAATATGTATGACAGTTGATAAGCATAAGAATTTCCTTGAAAGACATGAAAGGAACATCTTTTGTTAATTAACAAAAATCCCTAAGTTCACAGATTTCATTTTCATCATTGTGCTGTTTTCACTCCAAATGAGAAGTAATTATTTTTCAAATGGCCTTATTATTTTTGTCTTAATACCTTTTCTTGATGATTGTTAATAGAATTTGATATACAGAGTAACTCACGTAAATATTATATGTCACTCAAATTGATACTACCTTCTATGGGATCTACTGTAGACTTATCTGATTATCAACCTAGAAACTCTCTAAGGTCACAAAGAAGCAATTTTCCAACTTAACTCCATTTCTCTCACACCATCTTTTAACAGGACATATTTAATTACCATTTATCTAGGTATTCCCCATGTGGCAACACAGATTATACAGTTTGCCATCCCAGATATAATTGCTAAGATAAGGCAAGCAATGATTAAATTGCAGTAAAATGAAGTAATATCTCTGTTAATTATGAGGATAATTTTCAATAGTATACTTATTAAAATCTGTTATTAGAATTGAGATCATCGTTGAAGCATTAACATACATATCATTACATTAAAAAACAAAAGTACAATTCTAAAATATAATTAACATTAACAAAAATATCCTTAAGGTATTTGTTAAAACATAAAACTACACCTAAATGAAGGGACATAAGGAAAGGTCAAGAACGTTTGAGATAGGGAACAGTCAACATAAGTCCAGAGAGATGAGGGTTACAGAGAGGGGGAAGCAGTCTACACTGATAGGCTATGACAGGATCCAAGACCCAGAATCGATCTACTGTGATCAGATGCAAGGACACTCCATGATAACCTCTGAAATATGCCTGCAGCATCTGCTGGGCTGACATAAAACACAGTGTTGGAGAGAAACTGGAATTACCTGGCAGTAATTTTTAAAATCAGCTTTGCCATAGGGGTTAAGTGAACTTCTAATGCCACTGTAGGATCTAGTGCCAAGGGCTATGATTGTTTACCAAGTATCTGCAAGCTCCTCCAGTTTTCCTTGCTTGTTTTTTTCAAGCTGTGCTCCTTTTTTTGGACAGAAAACAGAGACTTCCATTGTACAGGTTGAGTTAAAGCATTTAATATTCCAGATTGAAGTACCCAAATTATTGAAATGGACTCATGGGTTCACAAATATTTTTTAAATATGTGCTATCTTCAAGACTTTGCTACCTGTTGTGGGGATAAGATAAGAACCTTGCCTGTAGGAAGGACAACTGGAAAATAAAAACTGTAATTATGGATGTCTATAACAGAATGTACCACATGTCACAAACAGAACAGCATCATGTAGTGCCATGGAAAGCAAAGAACGATTAATCCTACGTGTGGAATCAGGAAATTCTTTTGGGGGGAAGGGATATTTTAGGTCACCTTGCATGGGACTATCAGAGTGTTGGGGGAAATTTAGGGGTGGATGGAAGGAGGGCTTTGTTGGTAAGAGTGAAGATATCCCTGCCCACAATATCCAAACCTACAAGTGACTGATAATAGATCTACTTGCATTTTAATCCTGAAAAGGAGAAAAATGACAAAAGGAAGCAAAACTATTAGCCACTCAATCAAAAAGTGTTCTCTCAGTTATCAGGATTCAAAGTAAAAGTCTTTCTGGTTGCATTCTTCATCAAACAACTGAGTCACAAGTAGATACAGGCTTTTTGGCTTTTTTCCCTCTCCCTCTGACGGAATTATAAATGCAGTGACAGGGGCCACATTTCTTCTCCTAGAGTTTAACAGCCTATTGAGGGCATGAGAGGTATTTGTATTTGTCCGAATGACATGGGTTTTCACAAGTGTTTCTGGAGTTTACTTTTATTCTTAATAAGTAAAATAAATCTGCTTCTATGTTCTGTTCACTAAGAGTAAATCTGCTCTCAATGACTAGGAAACAAGATCTTGACCTCACCTGGGACCATGCCTGAGTCCCTCTCGGACAGCTTGGATTAGATAGATTTATGGAGCAAGTGGCTAGGAAAGCCAGAATATGCTGGCAAGAACTAAGCAAATGAGTAATAGAGCAAGCACCTATTTACTTTGTCATTAATATGATTTGGTTAAAAGCTAATGTGATAAAATCAGGAAAGCTATATGCATACATATACATATGTATGTATACTTTACATGTATACATATACACACATACATCTCCCAGGGGCAGTTCTACAAACTCAGTCACTGTGTTTTCACAGATTGGCTTTGGGTCACTAATAAGGGAAAAGCATCACCATGTATCACAGAAATGTCTTGCCTGTGGGCTTTCATAGGACAGATGAGGATTTGTGATCCTGAACACATCAGGATTTTTGTCCTTCTGTTGTTTTGTCTATAGATACCTTTTATTGGATATTTATCATGTGTCAGTGGATATTTATCATATGAGCTACATGCGTTTTATGCAGCAGCTCATGTTCTATAGTCCTCATAGGTGCATAATGAGATAAGGAACTGTAGTCACATTTGCCGATGGGAAAACTAAGGCCTAGGGAGATCACTGGCAGGGTCAGCAGGCAAGCCTATAGCCTCCTGACTCTGGAGAGCATAAAACAATCAACCCAAATCCAGTGCCCAAAGCTATTATGTTACATTATATTCCATGATATTATATTCTCTCCACCTATATGTATGGAAGAGAAAGAACTATGCTCACTGTTTTCACGCTTTCCTTTTTTTATTCTGTGTTTGTATTGAGGTGGGGGGTGCTCATGGCTAAATAAACATGTTTTGTTATTCAGGAGAAAGAATGTAATGAAATAAAAGTTTATCTACTGAGGAAAAGACTGATGGTGAAACCTGAGGAACATCTAGATAACTTAATTGAAAAAAAGCCAAAAATTTTAGGCAAGTGGGTATATTTTTAAAACTTGATTAATTTCTGTAGTTTTTTCATAAACAACTTAACTTATTGTGAATCTTTAAACATAACAGTCACATCATAGATTATTTCTTCCACAAATTATATCGGAAATTTCTTTCAGTTGACTTAGTAAATCATGTGGTTAATATGTTGTTTTTATAAAATTTAGAGAACATTATGCCAAATGAATATGCCATAGAAAAATCCAGCTGGAGGAAAAGAATGTCAAGATTTTCACTGACAAGTCCAAAAAAATAGTCATCCTTGTTTCCACAGCATTGAGTGTGTGAATTTTAGTTATTTTGACCAGAATTATAATTAGAATGTTATATTCCCCAAGATTTTAAATCACAGTATGTATGTGTATGAGTGTGTGTGCACACATGTATAAATATATGTGTACAGTGCCCCCCCCTTTCCACAGGGAATATGTCCAAGACCCCTAGTAGATGCCTAAAACCACAGATAGTACTGAACCTTATATGTACTGTTCTTTTTCCCCATACATACATACCTATGATAAAGTTTAATTTATAAATTAGGCACAGTAAGGAATTAACTATAATAACTAGTAACAAAATAAACAATTATAGCCATATACTGTAATAAGAGGGGAATGTGATCAATCTTTCCCTGTCTGCCAAAATATCTTACTGTACTCATCATTTTTTTCAAACTTTTTAAAAAAAGATTTATTTATTTATTTATTTGAGAGAGAGAGAGAGCAATGGGGAAGGGGCACAGGGAGAGCATGGGAAGCCTACTTCCGCTGAGCATGGAGCCCTACAGGGGGCTCAATTCTATAACCCTGAGGTCATGATCTGAGCCAAAATCAAGAGCCAGTCACTCAGCTGAATGAGCCAACCAGGGGCCCCTCATCTTTTTTTGTGAAGATGTGGGATGATAAAATGTCTACAAATAGAGTGAGATGAAGTGAGGTGAGTGATGCAGGCATAGTGACAGAGCATTAGGCTTACTATTGACCTCTCGAAAACTCATCAGAAGGAAGAGCATCTGTTCCCAGACCTTGGTTAACCATGGAAACTGAAACTACTATGGAAAGTGAAACCATAGGTAAAGTAGGGGATTGAGGGCAGGACTATATACATGTACACACAGTATATATATTTTGTTGGTGTGGCTACATTTCCAAATGGCAATCATGGTTAGCCAAGTATAAATATTTAGATCACTTGGAATATTTCAGAAACATGCTTAGGTAGCCTTAATTCATGTCATTTTTGTTTGTTTGTTCGTGGTGGGTAGACACAGCATTTCAGAAGTGCTCTAGAGGGGTGCCTGGGTGGCTCAGTGGGTTAAAGCCTCTGCCTTTGGCTCAGGTCATGATCCCAGGGTCCTGGGCCCTGCATCAGGCTCCCTGCTCAGCGGGGGCCTGCTTCCCTCTCTCTCTGTCTCTGCCTGCCTCTCTGCCCACTTGTGATCTCTGTCTGTCAAATAAATAAAATCTTTAAAAAATTAAAAAAAAAGAGAACTGCTCTAGATTACTCCCTGTTTACCCATTCATCTATCCACATATACTCTGGATTGTAATTTGGACTTCATATATTTGCTTAAGTTTCTAGATATCCCTATAAATAAGAAATAGTAATATTTACCCATTTAGCTTAAGTTGTATATGAAGGTTGTGCAACTTTAATGGAAGATTCTGCATCAACATTAGATGGTATTGCTCAGTTAAAGGTAAATTTATGGTGAGGACTCCCTTACCTAAAACCGAGTCACTGTTGGGCAGAATTACTGACAAAAGGGAAAACTAATGTCAGCTACTGTTGGATAAGGTTCTTGTTATAACTTAATAGATTTAATTCATAAGTGGCAAAACACCTAGAAACATCTTTTCCCACCTCTCTTCTCAGAAACTTTGCAGTGATAGGGTGATGAGTATATTTTGAAGTATTATTGTGAGCAAGATCTGAGAGAGTTATGTTCTATTTAAGAAGATATATTTTTGTGACTTAATTTTAATTGTGAAATTAAAAGCTCTTTCAAAGTACCCTCCCATGAACTCTTTTCTGTTCCATAACTGAGGAACGACTGATTCAGTTCTGTTAAGTCAGAAAAAATGGGAAATAAATCATGAAAAGTATATTTTAGAAAAAAAAAGTCACTCACTTAAATGTGTCCAAATGAGGTTCTAAAACAATTTTAATGTTGAGAAGATAAGAATACATTAAGTATGAATATACATTTACAGAAGGAGGGGGTAGGGGGATAAAGGGCATCAAGATAGCCTCTTATTTTTTTACCCTGGAGAAAGACCTATGTATATTTAGAGATTTTTTTTTTTTTTTCAAGAAAGATAAAGAGAAAAGCAAACCTTATCGGGACATGTAACCAGTCTTTTTTTCTTTAGTCTTTTTGCTGATGAACTATTTGAAGTATCAATGTGATATTTTAGCTAAATTGTAATTCTCTGCAACTTAATTTCCAATTCCATTAAATCAAATTTGATCTTTCCTTTTGGTGAGCTTAAGCTTTTGCAAATTATGCACAGAATATCTAACTCTATACATCTAATTTCTTTTTTTTCCTCATTCTTTTTCTGCAAACCCAGCTTTCCCGAATGATCTTTCATGTTAACACACCACAGGACTGATGGTTTGGGCTAGAGACACTCAATGCCTGTAAACTTAGATAGATACTTAAATAAAACTTAAAACTTAGATAGAAACCTCCTCTTTGCCACAAAAAATAAACATGGTTCCTGTAAATTGGGTCATAATTATGTGCTTTCCAAAAGCCTTTATTTCTGAGTTGGTCCCATGTTATGAAACACCCAAAGCTAATTTTCAATTTGGTGGCTCTGTTCATAAATGTGGAATGTTGAACTGCTGGATATTTGACCTGTTTCTCATTCCAAAAATATACTGCAAACATCCCTTATAGTGAAATATGGGACACAAGTACCTGAACCTATTAGGAGGAGAACTATTTTTAAAGGTATATTCTATTGAAGAACTTTTAGTAGAAAAAGTTGAGAAAGTGGGGACAATGGAGTGCTATAATTTTAACAATAATACCTTTTTATTTTTCCCATTTCTTCTACTACCATATGAAATATGCTTTTATTACCATATCTATTTTTTAAATAAAAGATCTCTCTCTCTTTTAAGATTTTATTTAGTTGAGATAGTGAGAGAGAAATCACAAGCACAAGGAGGAGCAGAGGGAAAGGGAAAAACAGACTCCTTGCTGATCAGGGAGCCCACTCAGGGCTCAAACCCAGGACCCTGGGATCACGACCTGAGGTAAAGACAGAAAGACCCTTAACCGACTAAGCCACCGAGGTGCCCCAATAAAAGACTTATGATGCCCTTGGAAAATAAAGCAAAAAAAAAAAAAAACCAACCAAAAAAACAAAAACCAAAACAAAGCAAAAAACCCCATCTTTGCATAATCTAGATTTCCCACTGTAGGTTGAAACTAAAACTTTTCATTATAAGCTATGCAGATCACCTAACACTAAACAAGAGACTTGAGCAATTTTTGTTTCTGGTTTTCTTTTCAACAATGAACTGACTAGGGCACTTGGGTGACTTGGTTAAACGCTACCTTCAGTTCAGGTCATGATCTTGGGGTCCTGGGATCAAGCCTCTCATTGAACTCTCTGCTCAGCCAGGAGTCTGCTTCTCCCTCTCCCTCTGTCTCTCCCTTATACTTGGGCTCTCTCTCTTTCTCCCTCACAAATAAATAAATAAAATCTTTAAAAAAAATAGTGAACTGGCTATAAATTTAAAAGTGATTGGGGTGCCTGGGTGGCTCAGTTGTTTAGGCCTTCTGCTCTTGGTTTCAGCTCAGGTCATGATCTGGGTGGTAGGATGGAGCCCCTGGCAGGCCCCGCATTGGGGCTCCATTCTCAGCACAGAGTTTGCCTGTCCCTCTCCCTCCCTCTTCCTCCCTCTCTGCCTCTCCTTTGCACTATCTCTCTCTAAATAATAAATAAATAATTGAATTAATTAATAATTAATAAATAAAATAAATAATATAAATAATTTGATTAATTAATTAAATCTTTTTTAAAAATGACTAACCAGTTTGTTTAATGCAATTTAAAGAGTTAATGCTAAAATCAGATGCTTATCTAATTTAATAAGTTGTTTGAGTTTGTTTCTATGTTAATACAGTAAAAATAATGCTCTATTTGGCCTAATAAAGAAACTGTATATAAACTTTTATCTCCCTGTGGCAGACATACTGGAAGTGATATCCATTAGCATGCAGAAAGTGACAAAAGATGGTAGTGGTTTTAAGAAATAAGACGTTGTCACAGCTGCCTCAATTTCAAGACAATCCCATTCAGCAGTTCAAAGAATGAACTACATGCCAGGCATTATGTGTGCTGGGTGTAACAAAAACAGGGAGAGGCATGTCCAAGTAAATTATTCACTGTAGCAAATGGTATATATATAGGAAAATAAATATTACAATATTTTATATTTTACAGAGAGTGACCAAATAGAACGTGACATTTTACTTGAGTCCTGAAAGGTGAATAGGAATTTTCCAGCCAAAAGAAGGAAAGGAGGATGTTCTAGGCATAGAAAAACATGATCAAACAGCACAGAGGTTGAGAAGCACATGAATTATTTGGAAAGTGCAAATCTCAGTGCAAATGGAATAAAGTAATAGTGTAAGAGAGATCGAACGATGGCCACACTATCACACATATAAATACCATGCTAGAGAGCTTGGCATTATCTTCTGGGCACTAAGTGTAAAGGCTTATAACATGGCCATTACGTAGTCCTCTCAGCAGCATTAATAAAGAAAATTCTGATACGGCTGCAGAAACTCAACTGGAGGTAGGCGAGACCAGCTGGGGTGAGGAGGCATTTTCAGTAGAGCACCCAGAAAAGGACAACCCTCACAGGCAGTGAGAGGCTGTAGTTAGTAGGCCAAAGATAGTGGGGATAAGAGGAAAATGGGTAGACTCAATAATGGTTGCAACAGTAGCTGAATTCAACTTGATAGCTTAGAAGTAGGAATGAGGAGAGGAAAAAGACCAGATATTGTGAATTCTGAAATAGACTTTTTGTTGAGGAAAAGCATGGTCACTATTTCAATATTTTTTAATAGGTCTTAGAGTACAAGGTATGAAACCTCACCTATTTTTAAAACATTTAAAATATATTGAACATTTTAGAGCAAATAAAATGAATTCTCTTTGAGAAGACAAATATCTTGACTTCGATCATTCTCTCAGCAAGAATGTACTATGCATCAATTTGTAAATGGCTACACACATCAGCAATTAGTCTATTTGCAGGGATGACCTTAGACATATACACTTTTATATTCTGGTATCTTCCACCTACAACACCCTATTGTTTTCAAGTTTGTTTATTATTTTCCCCTGAACATATTATTTTCACCCTACATGCCCCCCCCC